>CAEFZY010070387.1:0-71845 GCA_903066815.1 Brachyrhaphis roseni
GGTTAAAACCTGAGAGGTTAAAACCTGAGAGGTTAAAACCTGAGAGGTTAAAACCTGAGCGGTTAAAACCTGAGCGGTTAAAACCTGAGAGGTTAAAACCTGAGCGGTTAAAACCTGAGCGGTTAAAACCTGAGCGGTTAAAACCTGAGCAGCGATGTCTCACCTGCTTTAACAGTGAGTGTGGCGCTGCTGGTGGCTCTTCCCATCTGATTAACCGCAGTCACGCAGTATTTCCCACTGTCAGCTGTTTTAGCTGATTTTATGAGCAGACTATGTCGTTCGCCTTCCACTTTGACCAGGTAGCTTGGCATACCTGTGACGTCCATGTTGTCTTTTGTCCAGGTAACTTGAGCAGACAAGACAGTAAAGCATTTAACTCAACTTGTTCTCTTAAAATTCCTTGTTTTTAGGGATTTTAACTTAAAAAAAGACATGTTACCTTCAGGACATGGGGTTCCTGCGATTATGGTTTTCAGTAGCACGTCTGCGCCAGCGGATGCTACGGTATCCTGGAGGCTAAACTCAAACACAGGAGCCTCCATCGGGTCTTCTCCAGCAGAGACGTACGAATCGTCTGAGGAATCTGCACATTTTTAATCGTCGTTATGCCCAGGCAATAATACTGAACAAGAATGACTCTTAAACCACAAACCTAACTCTGGAGACAGAGGACGAGGACGGCGGCTCTTCCCTTTCGTCTTCGGAGGTTTTCCCTCCTTGGCACTTATACTCGTCTGCTTGGGCTCTTTTGTCTTTGCAGGAACGTCCTCGTCCATTTTCTCATCTTCCACAATAATCGTAGGGACCTTTAACTGTGGAACCGGCTTGGACGCCTCCACCTCCATCACATCCTCTGTTGGGGTAACGGATGTTACTTGTGGGGATTTTGGACGAGGCTGAAGGTGAAGATCTTGCATAATGACAGCCCTTTTCTGCACCAGAGGACTTTCAGGTCTGTTTTCAATTTTTCTCACAGCCACCTCAACGGGCGTCTTCCTCCCTGTCTCTGGCTCTTGGCTGTGAGGCGATTCTTGCATTCGAGAAACTCTTTGAACAAGCGGACTTGGGGGCCGTCGCTCAACCTTACGCAGTGTCATTGTGACACTGGGCGACTCGGCCCTTTGCTGTTGATGTAATGCTGGTGAAGACGATCTGGGAAGTATTTCTGTTACCGGACTGACTCTGTGTAACTCCCGGACGAACCGTTGTCCCGGCAGCTCTGATAGCTGCACTGACTCCGGCGGCCCTGGGGCGTCTCTGAATCTCCCCGCTGTTGGGCCAGTTGTTGTCTTCTGGGGTTGATGCAGTTCCTGCTGCTGTTGCTGCATCTGTTGCTGACTCAGGTCCTTCTCCCTTTGCTCCTTTTCCCACTGAGCTCGTTCTCTTTCTTGCAGCTTCTGTAGAACTTGTGGAGGAATCGGTTCGATTTTCCTGAAAGGCTGGCGCTGCTTCCCCTTCAGGGTGAGCTGTTCGGTGGAGAAGGATTTCTTTAGATGGGGTTTCCCAACCAGTTTCTTGATGCGCTGAAGCTCTTCTGTGAACTTGTTCTCAATGTCCTGAACCTTTTGAGAGTAGCGAGGTTTCTCCTCCAGGGAAGCAGCTCTCTGCTTAAACATGGATCTCCGTTCAGCAGCATCCTCTTTCAAAGCTTCTCGAAGATCTTCTCTTGAACTCTCCCTGGAGATGCCCAACCGGCTTCCACCGTCGTCTGAATCTACCGACCCAGCACGGTTGAACCCTGCCCAGGACCTTCCCGAGACAGAACCTTCTGGAATATCGAGGCTTCGCCGCCGCTCCTCTAAGCCACGGACCTTCTCGAAAACCTTTGAGCTTGCCCTTGTCAGCTTCGGAGAAGGTCTGAGGTTGAACTCTTTTCGGGAAGACTCACTCAATGGGGTCTGTGGCCTGGAGTCCTGGCCACCTCCCTGAGAAACACTTTTTGGCTGCTTTGTCTTTTCCTCAAACTCTCCTGGAACCGTGTCTTGGTATTCAGTTGGCACAACAATTTTCTTACGCGAGTTGACAGGAGTGGTTGAACCAGAGCGGCTTGGCATCGGAGAGGACGGGCCACGCTTGACCAGCCTTGGCGATGGCGGCGGAAGAACTTGGGGAGGAGATTCTGTTGTGAAATCGTCTTGGCTTCTGAAAAAGAAGAATTTAATGTCAACACCTGCATTCAGAATGATTGTAGTAACTCAACAAGACATTTTGGACCGCCATAATGTGACTCCTACTTGCCTGGTAGAGAGATCTTCGTGTCCATGTGTTCTACTTCTGTCCTCTCCCCATTTCTCCATCACTGTTTCTTATGCAGAAAAACAAATATGTTAGTAAATTAGTCATGCATTCATTGTAATATTGAATAGTACACATTTGCAACTCCAATGAATCCAGTAGTTCCTCATCTTTCACAAAATAATGACAGACCAAATGATCACTAAGCAACCATTCCTGTTCCCCTTTGCAGGTACAAACTTTTGCCTTGTTGGAACAAAATGTTGCACCGACTGACACCTGAAAAAATCAGATTCCAATCAATCAAAATTACAACGGTACGACGGGGCTGATTTGCAAACTTTCAGCTGAATAAAATCACATGTCTGTGTTAAAGTTTAAATTATCAACTGATCATCAATTCATCAAGCAGTTAGATGTTTATATTCATGCTCTTATTTTGAAGTGGATGAAGACTGTTCAGTTCCATTTCCTCTCCTCAAGTTCTCTCTCTTTTTTCCTCAATAACAAAATAAAACACAAGAACAAGATATCAACATAAATACAACATCCAGAGCCTTTATAGAACATGACAAAATTAAATTGGTGCTTGTGGGTTGTGATCTTTCAAGGGCAGATATAATCTGAATTGAAGTTAGCTGTTTAGCATTAGCTTCAGCTAAGTACTGTGTTAGTGTTGTGGTTTAGCATTAGTTACCGCCCAAAACCATGTTGGTATAGGTAAGGTAAGGTAATGAAATTTTATTTAAATAGCACATTTTCTGCAACAAGGCAATTCAAAGGGCTTTACATAAATTAAAAAGGAAACAAAATAACAAACCAAAGGAAAGAGCGAAAGAAGAAAGAAAATCTAATAATGCTGATAATCCATTCTAGTTCTGAGTTGCTCGGGTCATTTTGTTCTTATTCCTGTTCTATGTTGTTAAAGTAAAAGTGAGTAGATATAGTCCGGACTTTCTAAAAATGTTCCAATTTTGTAAAAGTAGTAAAAAAAAAAAAAACTAAATGTTCCTGTTCTGGAAGTAGGTTTCCTGGATTCTAAGTTCGTTCTAATTCCTTCTCTGGAGTCTCTCTGCATAACAATCTAAAAAGTAACTGAATAAAAATAAGTAGAGTTTTAGTATTAGGGGAACTAATATTTATGAAAAGTTAGCACAGCGTCTGAAGCACAGCTAACATTTTAGCTAGCAGCGCTGGATGTGATTGAGCTGTGTTGGAGCAGGGATGCATCTAAAACCTGCAGCAGCTCTAGGGTTGTTGATGCCTCATTTAGGGTTTTGGACCGTAACACTTCAACATGCTGTTGATAAACGCCTGAAGGCTGCGGCAGCAACAACAGTAAATCCAAATCAAATCCTGGCGGGACACAGTGGAGGAAGACAGACGGGTTACCACCATGAGCGGCCCGGTCCTCGGCGTCCCCGCGGTCCTCTTTGGTCTCGAACTGGTCGCCACCTTCATCTTCTGTTGTCTCAGAGTCTGCAGGCATGACAAACACAGCCTGAGTGAGTCTGTGATGTAACAATGTACCATTCTGGCAACGCGGGAGACTGAAGTTGGATCATGGCATGAGGAGAGGACATGGTCGCCATAGTAACATCCTTACTACACCGTCACTGTCACAAGGATTCATTAGCAATATTTGGTGGAGAACAATTAAAAAACAAGAGCCTTGTTCATCTTGGTTTGTTGAGTGAACTAGTAGAAAAGGAGATAGTCCAAACACTGAGGCATAAATACGCCGCATGTCGCCGTACAAGGAGGCCAAGGAGTAAAGTAAATATTAGAGACTAAATTAAGGGCAGCTTAATGTCAGCAGATTCTCTCCAGATAGAAGCGCATGCTAATAAGAGATGCCTTTTGTTTTAACACGCACAGAAAATTCAGTCACTGCTCTGAAAATAGAAAGCATGACTGAGTCACTCTTATCCAAGTGGCGCTCATGAATCTGCATCCCAGCATGAGGAATCACTTAGAAAGAATGGCTTTAAAATAGTGTTAACAGCTACTACAGTTTAATAAAGCTTCCTTCATCATTTTATTGTTCATTCCCACTGGAGCTGGTGCCCATCTGTCCTTTCTTTTAATAGTTTCCTATAAGTGATGACTGTACATCTGTTCATCCTGCATGTCTGGAAACTAAATTCTACCAGTTTTCACCACTAATCTGTGCATGAATCTCCACAGATTACTCTGCAGATTCATGCAAAATGAATGCAAACTGCATCCATCCCCACATTCAAAGTAAAAAAAACAAAAAACAACCTACTGTAAACGTTCTTCCTTTATGGAGATGAGATTAATGTAAAAAAGTGTCTGTTTTATTCAGGGTAAAACATCAGATTGTTAGTGAAGGTAAAGATGATGGAGGTTTAACCCTTCATAACACTTTCATAGAGAATAGAAACATAAATACAACAAACGTTGGTTGGTACATATCCGCTCATGCTAGTGTTGCTATTAGAGGTAACGTGATACCAACTAGTGGTCAAAATGTGAACTACAGGCCAACCGCTTTGAATTTTACTAACAGAAAACAATCTTAGATTATGTAATAAAATATTTACATTTTTCTAATGTCTTCTTCAATTAATACATCAGGATAGACAACTTGTTACCCAAAATTCAAAAGTTATTACTAATTTGGGGTATGAAGCTTTTTGGATACATCAGGCAGCAAAGGAACAAGTAATACTAATATTAAGAAGCAAGTTTGGGTATAATTGTATAAAAGTGTATAATTTATGTGTATGAATTTGATTATGCAACTTTGAGTCAAAACATTACTTTTTGAATAAATTAAATAATTCATAAATAATATTTTTTCTTTAATATAAAGTTCAACACACGTATTAAATGTTTTGGTTATCGACTGTAAAGAATTCATAAAGTCGTTCTAAAGACATTCAAGGAACATTTCTACTAATCCACTGATAGCATAGATACATTTTCTCAGTTTAGTATTTTTGTTAACTTTGAAGAGTTTAGATTAAGCTAAATTAATTTTTGGGAGAAATTCAAATTTGTCAATTTGCTGTTTTGTAAACTTTCAGTTGAATAAAGTTCAACGTTTTTGTTGAAGGTTTGTTTATCGACTGTTAAGAGTAGATAGACATTTATATTCATGCTCTTATTTTGAAGTGTGTGAAGACTATTTGCTGGAATCATATAAACATGGTTGAAATTAGCATTTATTTTATTTAGCTTCTGCTAAATGCCATGTTTGTGTCACACTTTAGCATTAGCATTAGCTAGTGTTTTAAAAACAATGCAAGTTTCTCTATTTTGTTATATAATCTAGTTTATATAATTATATTATCTGTCTATTTCTTAATTTCTTTCACATCCAATGATTAGTTTTGATGTACAACACCACTAGTTGACTTTAATTACTTTGTTAAATTTTATTTTTATATTTTGGCTTCTTCTGATTTTAAATCTAGTCTGGCTGTTTAGGTTCAGAACATAAAAACTGTTTTATTTTAGTAAAAAATAGCAACGAAAATAAAAACATGAAATGTCAAACTTGTCCAAATTTTGCAAAATATTTCAAGTGAAACTTTTAAGTTTTTTTGCTGATTTCTGAACAACAGGGACAGTTTGAGCTGTTTGCACAAAATTCTCCAACTGTTGTGAAAACGGTGATAAAAACAGAGGCACCCAGATATAAAAGCTTCCAGCAATACAGAGATTAAACATTAAATGAGCACTTGCCTGGTTGTTCTCTTTGGTCTGAAATGTTTTCATGGTTGGTTTATTTCTCTGCCTGGCTTACGTTCAGCAGCAGGGTATTCCCCGCCACACACGGGGGATCCGCGCCGCTACGTTGCTCCTAAATGAGGAATTTTCCTCCAGAGACATCAGCAGCTTCAGCGCATAACGCTCCGTTTCTCATATGCTGACAACCAGGCGAGAGAAAAAGAAATAAACAAAAAGGAAACGCAAAAGAAAAAAGGCACTTTGTCGATTACATAACGAGTCTCTGCGGTTCTACTGAGGGAATCCATGTGTGGGAAGCAAACCTCCATCCGCAGGTGCAAATGTCTGTTGAATGCATCTCACCCCCCCCTCTGTGGTAAAACAATAGCCAGCGACGGAGAGAGCACCTTCCCCCGCTGCGCCCCCCCCAACGCCTCCCCTGCAGGCGGACGAACCGGTGGGAATGATCCAGCCTCTCCGGATCGACTCTTCCTCCCCAGGAGGTCGCTGGAACGAGCAGAGAGGAGGAGGGGAGATCCCCGCTCCTCCTCTCTGGGAGAACTCTCTCTTTATTCCAGCAAATCCCGCTCATTCTGCGTTTATTTATTAATAAATACTGGAGCTGCTGTCAGCAGGGCTGAGGACCAGCAACGTTCACGCAGAGTAACAATGTGCCAACAGCAAACAAATCATCTGTTGTGTAAAATCTGCTCCATGCATCCCAGCTTAAAAAACCCACAATCAGGTTAAAATGACAGAAAACAGGAAATAAATGAAACGTCCAAAAGAGGAAAAATGTAATCAGGTTTTAACAGGTTTGATTGTGTAATCTCTTTTTGTCTCCTTGGAAACTGCATTTCATGAGGTTTTAGTTTCAATCTGGTGTTTGATACGAACATCTGAGTGATAAAAATATTAAGGGGAGAGAAAATCATCAGCAGGCAGGAAAAAAGTTTCCTAAAAAGCAGCAAATTATCTACTCATTAAAATCTACTTAAATAGCTGTTTTATGTATTTTTCAAGCGTATTATGGTTTTTTAAAGCACAATCAAGTGTCAATCTTACCTTCAGTTGTTATGAAAATGCTACATTTATATCAAACATAACTTGAAAGAAATTAGATTTCACAATTTGAACCACTGAAATTGGCCTCTGTCTCTTTAAGCCCTGAATCCTTTGGACATCGACAACTTTTAAAAAAAGCAACAAACAACAAATCTAACAACTTTTTTACAATTTTTTTTTTTTTTTACCAAAGACAAACTAGCAACAAAATCCAATGGCTTTGTTAAAAATCTACTTGCAATAAATCCAGAAACTTTGTTTTAAAAAGTGACTGTTAATAAATCTATCAACTCTTTTACCAAAAAAACAAATAGTGACAAATTTTGCAACTTTTTTTGAGAAAAAGCAACAAATTTAACCATATTTTTTTTTACAAAAGTGACACATTTAGCGACTTTTTAAAAATAAAATGCGACTAGCGACAACCAATAGGAAGATTCAACTGCAGTAGCCTCTGTTCAACCCAAAGAGGGCAGCACTGAGACAGTTTTAGGTAACATATTGCAGAATTAAGCAAATTTACACAAAAAAACCTCAAGATTTGCATAGAAACATGAAGATAGAACCCTTAAGAAACTATTTAAACTGTTTCTCTGCAAATAGAAAGTTCATTTGGGGTTTAGTTCCTGTAACTGTGGCAACAAAAGAAACTGAAACTAAAGCAATCTGTGAAGAGGAAAAACCACTTTCACAGGTTTGCATCACTTTCTTTATTAGAACAGAAATGTTTAAAATCCTGTTGCAAAGCAATGCCAGGATGGAAACCTTTGTTCTCCAGTCCATTTGTAGCCTGATTACTAGTGACCTTTGTGATTTATCCTCTAATTAAAGTGGATCAGCCCTGTTGATTCACTGATTGCATCAGAGCGGGGATTTCCAGAGTAACTCAGGTTCCACCTGTTCGCTGCTGGACAACACGGCGGGGAAAACATGCAGACGCTTCGCTCACACTGGCCGACTCCGTCCAACCCTCCAAATATAGCCCAACGCCCAACCGGACAATCACCCCTCATGCTCCAGATGAGCCTTTTCCTTTCTCTCATCCCTTCACCTTACGACTCTTCTCAGCATTACAAACTGATTTTTGGCTTGAAAAAAATCAGAAATTAGCTGTAGGGCTGGGATTTTTCCTAAATTATAAGTTATTGCTTAAACTTTCAGTCGGATTTCCTAAAAGGTTGTGAAAAATATTCAAGAAACTGCATAAAAATAGCTAAAACAACATGGGAAAACATCTCCATTTTACAACTTTTGATTGATTTGTTAGCATAAATAAGCAGCAGCATCCTGCACAGGTAAATCCAGAGTTTATAGGAGACATTTTTAGTGATTTTAGTCGAGGAAAGACGCGTCGTGTGGATGATCTGAGCGCGCTCAGAGTGAAACACGTTGGCTAATATTAGCAGTGATGTCTTGCTGTGTAACAGGAGAGACGCTGGGCCTGCTAGCATCACAAAAATCTGAGGCCAGGCACATTCCTCTGTATAAATAACCGGGAGGTCGGAGGACAAGAGGGCGGACAGAGAGAGGTTCAGAGAGAGACGCGGCGTCGCTGAGTGATGGGACAGCTGGGGCCAGCGAGGATCCGGGGGTTTGAATCAAACTCAGCTGCTGTGAAGCTGAAACTCAACGTTCCTCTCTGCTGTGGAGAGTTTTAAACATCGAAGGATTGAGCTCTGAAAACAACAGCAGCTTCTGGCTTTTTACAGGAGGAAAATAAAAGAAAGATGGCTCTTATTTGCTGCTGTGGTTTGTCTTTTAAAACGTGTTTGGTTCAGTAACTGAACATTTTTTATATAATTTTTATATTTTTTTGCAACAGAAAGGCTGATACATTACAAAAATAAGACATTTAACCCGTAAATATTAAAAATGTGATTTTTATCTGCAAGATCTTTTTACCTATGACCTTCTACATTCAAATAGCACTGATTTATAACTTAAAATTTAGGAGCTTTTTTGCGTAAATGATTCATAGATTAGCGTTAGTTAGCTTAGCATAACTAAACTATTTAAAATAAAAAGAGTGCTGCTCATTTTACTATAATTTTTTACATTTTTAGTCATTTTCCAGTCAATTTTGGAAAGATGTTAAAATTAAATTCACACTCTATAATATGATAACATTTAGTTATATGACAGCAATAAATAACATTTACCAGCAGGAGGTTTATTTGGTTGTAACCTGTTAAATTTCATACCAATCAGTGGAAATCAGGTTTAACATAAAATTCAGTGAATACAGGCAGGATTTAAGGATTGTTTATTATTTATCTCCAACGTTTATCAATTAATCAATTATTTGTATTCAACTGGTCAGTCGACCAGTTGAATAAATTAAATGTTTAAAAACATTTGGACTCGTTTTTCTGAGACAGCTTGCAAAATTAGTTTTTTTAAGATTAGATTGTATAATATTTTGCTTTCTTTAAGCATAAGCTATTATTGTTCAAATATAATGATATAATGTTTGAGCTGAGAATCGAGGCAGGAAAATCTGGTTTGGCCTCAGATTTAATTGAGAACGGCGAGTAGCTTTGGATCAAACAGTTTAAGAAATTATTTATTCACAGAAATCAAACCTTTTCACTGCATGATCACGTCCAGCAAAGATGCATCTGACACCAAAAAAACATGCAAAACTGATTAAACTGGGTTTAGAAATGAAAAGGAAAAATAAACATGATTCTGGAGAGAAAGGGAGTCAACATAGAGCTACTTTCTCTGATTTAGGTAAAGGTTGTTTTTTTATGATAAAATGATTAAATGTTTCCAGGAATGATTTATGTTTACAGCTAAAATCTCCCAATTATTTGCATCGTACAGGCAGCAGGTTGGATCCAACGAGTCAAAACTTAGTGGCAATAATTTGATTATTTAGCCTGACAGGCGACAAAAACAATAAAGGTTCATTTCAAAATCATATGTTCACCATCTTTAACTATCAAATATCACAATTACAAACTAAATATCTGGTGACAAGCCAGATATTTAGTTAGCAAGCTAAATATCTCACTAAACATTTAGTTAGCAAGCTAACATTCTTGCTAGGAACCAAATATTTTAAATATGCATATTTAGTTAGAAAGCTAAATAACAAAACAAGTAGAAATGTACCTTCAAACATCAAGTCACATGTTTAGTTTTAGCAAGCTAACTGTTTAGTTTATCTAGTTTGTATGCTACATATTGAGTTTGAGAGCTAAATATTTAGCCAGTGAGCTAAACGTAAGTTTGAATTTATTTAATTAGGAAGCTACATATTTAGTTAGATCCCATTGAGTTGGAAGCTAAATCTTTAGTTAGTAGGATAAACATTTAGTTTGAAGCTAAATATTTAGTAAGCAGGCTAAATACTTAGGCACTGAATCAACTAAATATGTAGCCTCAATCAAAAATATTTAGCTTTAAGCTAATTATTAAAATAAATATTTAACTAGAAGCTAACTACTGAATATTTAGTCTGCCAACTAAATGTGTATTTTGACTAAGTAACCCTGATGATTTCTGGCTCCTAAGTAGGAAATTAGTTGTGATTATTGACCTGAAGCTGAAACTTCTATAACATTCTTATTGTGAATGTTATAGATGTTCTGAGGAATCCTAATTTCCAGTCTGTTTAGTGGTTTAGTCTGGGCTCATGTTGGGGTGTAAACCAGCAGAACCGTTACCTTCACCCAGATCCAGGACGGCCAGCACGGCGCTGGTCCGGGCCTCTCCCAGGTGATTGTTGGCGATGCAGGTGTAGAGACCAGCATCGCTGGGCTTGCAGTCCCTAATCCACAGTCCTCCGTACTCCTGGTTCTCCATGTTGAGCAGCTCGTCGTTGTGGTACCAGTACAGGGACGGCTGTGGGTCCCCAACCACGGTCACCTTCAGGCGGATGTCACAGCCAGTTCCCACCGCCGCGTTCCTCATTTTCCGGATGAAAACGGGAGGAGACGGGTCGGGAAGGTCGGGGCCCCGGGATTCAGGGACTACCTGCTCCAGGGCCGTTTTGGACCGTTTGGGGGGGATGATGGGACTTTGGGGCGCTGCTGCTTCATCGGCCCCCTTCTTCAGGGTCATTGCTACATCAGCTTTTCTCATGGTTGGACGTCTAGGCGGGTAAATACTTAGGGCCTAAAATCAACAGGTCCAGTTATAATCCATCCATTTGACTCCAGGCAGAAACATAAAATCTTTGGTAACATCTGTGCAGTTGTTAAATATTCTAAAACTGATGCTATCTGGTATCGACTGTCTGAAAAAGGAATTGTTGATGAGCAGGTTGGACGGAGACAGCGACCACTGCCTGAACAGAGGTATTTTTAGGACAAGACGCAGCAGATCATGTTGCATTAACAGCAGCTCCTTTGACTTCTCTTGGAAATGACAGCTTTGGTTTTCCAACCTCGTTTTTATCCCAATTTTCTCTTTCTCTTGGTTTCACCTCTTCCCAGTGGAGTTCCTCCCAAACTAAGGTGGACAAGACTTCATTGAGATTCCTTGAGATTGCCTTCGTCCAAAGACCAGAGCCTACCTGATAAGTTGCACCGTGACCCCCTGCCGTCACCGCTCCTCGTCCTGTAAGTTAAATCAGCCCACTCATGATTTCCCCCTACCTTTGCCAGTCAGTCTGGAGGGGGAAATGACGGTCAGAGCCCCGCGAACCGCACAGCGACAGCTGCTTGGTCCGTCTGCCCACTCAAAGCCAGGCTCCCGCCCTCCGCGTCATTTTTAGCCAACCTGAGGTCAGAAGAACATGGCGCAACACTTTGGGGCACGCTGGACAGACTGGAGAGTGGCAACAATTTGGGTTACTTATCCTGTCATAAGAGAAAAAAATGGGAGTTCAATTTTGAAAGTCATAATTTATAAATGTCAGCTTTAAACCAAATGTTTAAATAGCACGCTAAATAGTTATCAAGTTAAACTAAGTATTTAGTTAGCAAGCTACATTTCAGCACCAAACTAAATGTTTAGTTTGAAAGCTATTTACCTCAAAAACTAGATATTTATGAGCTAATTAAATAATTTGCTAGCTCAGAGTCAGCTAAATAATTAACTCCAAACTAAAAGTTTAGCTAGTTAAGAGCTAGCTATATAGAAATATACTGCTATTATTTAGCTAGTTAATTTTTATTTTATTAAAATTAGCTTGATAACTGAACATAGTTACCTTACCTTTAGCTCCTAATTAGTTAGCTAAATTTTAGCTCCAAGCTAAGTAAGTAACTAGCTAACTATCTAGCTCCAAATATAACTTGATCTGAGATCTTTAAATATTTAGCTGTCTCAGAGTTAGCTAAATATTTAGCTCCAAATTTAATATTTAGCTAGCAAGCTATATATTTAACTACAAACTGAAAATGTAGTTATGAAGCTAATTTTAACGCCAAACTAATTATTTGGTTAGTGAGTATTTAGCTCCAAAGTTTTCATTGGAGCAAGCTAACTGTTTAGCTCCAAGCTAGATATTTGGTTCTGAGCTCATTAAATATCTAATTAGCTAAATTGTTTATTTGTATCCCCATTAGGGTTAAATATTTTGCTTGCTAGCTAAGTACGTAGCTTGGAGTCAAATAGTATCTTATTTTTAAAGCTTTAAACTTTAAGCATGACTTGCCTGCATTGAGACTTTAAACTGCAGATTTGGTGGTTTGCCAGAAGGTGGCAGTGTGACTGTTTCTACAGTTATACAGTTCACTCAGACTCAGAGGATGGACAAAACAAATATTTCCGTTGTTGCATTAAAAGCAATGTCGGTTTCACATCTGAGGGATCAGTTTAAGGTGAAGAGGAAAGAAAAAAATCATGTTGACATCTGTCTCTGCTTTGTAATTTTTCTGCAGCAGAAATCACAACTTCTGTTTTTGGTTTCCTCACTAACCAATAAAAATAACAGCTGATCGAAGATGTGACTCAGAGCTGCTTTTGTTAATCACATGACAAGAAACTGAGTCCTTGTTTCAACTTTAATTATGTTTTTTTGCCATACAGAAATTAGATTCTTAATATGTACAATACAACAAGCTAGCTTCAGTTGAAATTATTTAATAATAATAACAGCAGATAAAAAAATATTTTTATATTTACACAAAAAAACAGATTCATAGAAGACCAACATCTGTTTCACAGTTTCTTGTGCATCTGTTGGTGTTTTTAGCATTTTGTCTGTCTAGACATTGTGATGCTGTAAGCTAGTTATGAAACATTTTCACAACTTACCCTAAATGTTGACAGATCTGGTTTTTCCACTTTTCACTAAGATATAATTCTGCTAAAATAAAAATAGAGGCAACACAAATGCATAGTTGAGTAGAAATCAGTGTACCAAAACTTTTCCCAACACACCTGCAGTTTTTTATACATTTCAAATAGATTTGTAAAAATGCTTCTATAATCTGATTTTGTAGTTATTTTAAATTAAAATGTTTAATCTGTCTGATGATGTCATTTTTAAATAATTAGATCAGTTAGTCATATTTGAGTAACTGATAAACTTAGAGCTTTGTTATTTTTAATTTTCTCATTTACTCACATCAATGTTTTCATTTGTCCTTAAAATAAAAGTATTTTCACCTAAATTTATATTTTTGTGTAATGATATGATTTTAAAAAAAATACCAAATCAGATTTTTTGATCCGTTAGTCATAATTTAAAAATACATTTTTATTTTCGCTTCAGTAATTTTCTTGGACGGTTACTTTTACTTTTACTTGAGTAAATAAATGTTAATAAGTGCTGATGTTATTGAGTTTAATTTTTGGTACTTTTACTCACTTCTGCACAAATGTTCCCAGCTTAAGTTAATGAAGCCTTTCTTCTGGTAGCATAAATACAATGAAATGTACATCAACACATAGGAAACTTATTTATAAAAGGCAAAGAAGTTTTAAAGGCAACTAGAAGTAAAAAAAAATGTGTAGAAAGTCCAGCAAATATTTGGAGTTAAAGCTTCACTTGGTAACGTTTATAAAACAAAATGTTTTTTATATATTTGTTAAAGTTATTGTGATGTCATGACAGTTTGTTATGAGACAGATAATGAGTGAAAAAATGGAAACGTCCTCCCACTGCTAACTGTAGAAATATATCTCTCAGTCAAAAACAACCAATCAGAGCCAAGAGGAGGGTCTTAGCGCTGTCAATCACTCTCATATACACTCCTCACATCCTTGCTCTCTGCTATGCTACAGCTGGTTAATCAGTTACAAAGCAGTTTACAAATGCTAACTAGCCTTAGCCTTCCGTAGCTTCAGCCAAGAAGGCTAAGGCTACTTAGCACAGCCACTGATAATGGCAGATAAACCGTTTTTCTGTAACGGTAACTTGTTTCTCCTCCATTAGCACATTCATCAAAGCATACACAAGCTTGATTGTCAGCGCTAAGACTCTTCTCTTGGCTCTGATTGTTTATTTTGGACTGACAGCACTGCATTGTTTTCAGATGACAATAGTAGCTCAGGGAGGAGACGGAGAAGATTGATAACAGCGCATACACGAGTCTGATTGACAGCGCTAAGACCTGTCTCCTGTCTCTGATTGGCTGTTTTTGGTCAGCAGTAGCAGCTGAGGGAGGACGAGGAGGAGCTTGACTTTTTCACAGATTATTTGTCTCATAAACTGTCACAACATGGTGACGGTTTCAACAAATATGTAAAAAACACTTTTGTAAAAGTTTCATCCTGCAGCTTTAAGTAACATTTTCACATGACTGTTGATGTGATTTCTGATGATATGGAGGACCTGCTGGCTCTGGAGACTGACGCTCGCTCCAACAGGCCCATCTTCCTCATTTTCTGCAGCAGCTTCTTCCTGAACTTCTCCCCAACAAACGCGTACAGCACCGGGTTGACGCAGCTGTGCAGCAGCCCCAGGCTCTGCGTGGCAAACATGGCCTGGTCCACCGCCGTCCTCTCCTGGCACCCGTACTCCACGATCTTCAGCCGGAAGAAGGTGTCCGCCATCACCGCCAGGTGGTACGGCGTCCAGCAGAGCAGGAAGGCGGCCACCACGCATATGATGACCCTCATGGCGCGCTGCCGCTGGAAGCCGCCGCGGACGCGGAGGAGCCGCTGGATGGTCACCCCGTAGCAGGGCAGCATGACGGCCAGCGGGATGACGAACCCCAAGGCGTGGCGGAGGACTCTGGTGGCCAGCCGCCACTCGTCTGCGCTGCTGGGGTTGTACTGCACCGCGCAAACCATGTGGGTTGTGTTTTGGGAAGGGAACGCGGAGCTGAAGAACCCCGGTAGGGAGAGCAACCCACCGACAACCCAAACCACGACGCAGACAACCCAACTGCACACCTGGCGGTTTGCGCGGCGGGCCTCCATCGCCCGCACTATGACCATGTACCGGTCCATGCTGATGCAGGTCAGGAACAGGATGCTGGAGTAGAAGCTCAGCTCCTGCAAGACGGTGACGATTTTACACATGAGATCCCCAAACACCCAGCCGGAGGTGACGGAGGTGGCCCAGAAGGGCAGGGTGAAGGCCAGCAGGAGGTCCGCGACCGCCAGGTGGAGCAGGTAGAGGTCAGAGGGGGTCAGCGCCTGCTTGCTCAGCCCGATCACCAACCCCACCACCAGATTCCCCGGAATGGCCAACAGGAAGACGAAGACGTAAAACAAGCAGGCGAGCAGCATCACGACGTCCGGGAACCGGAGGTTGTCACACGGTTCGGTCGCCGGGTTCAGGGTGAACTCCGTGTAGTTGTAGGTGAAGTTCAGCTCTTCGTAGATAGCGCTGAAGTCGTCAAAAAACGACGACGTGTTTGGATCTGAGGGCAGAAATGAAAAACCTTCAGTTCAGGTGAGGAATGTAAATAATTAATTAACTTATAATTAGTTCCAATCAATTAACTAATTATGATGGTAAATTAGGATCAAACTAAGAAAAAATTTTAAAAATTGAAATTATGAGAATAAAGTCGAAATAATACAAATAGATAATATGAGAATGAACTGATATGAAAATAAAGTCATAGTATTTAGAGAATAAAGTCGTACAAGAATAAAGACAGTTTCTATTCAGAAACTGAATCCATTCCTGTTTTGCTACATTTTTAAAATATGTCTGTGCTTAATGTGACAAAAACACAATTTTACGTTTATTCAGTCAGCATTTAATACAGCTGACACAAAATAAAGTGAAATTTGTATTAATTTACCATATTATGAAAAATGTAGCCCTTTATGTAATAAAAAGCCTGCCCTCTGTAAAACTCAGTTTGTTTTTTAAAGAAAATGTCCGCTCATCAGTTAATCAATAAGATTAATTAACCTTAGATTAACTCATTAATTAATTACTTCAACTGAAGATGAAATAAATACTCACCAGTGATCATGACGTCTTGGCTGCAGAAAGGCACCAAATATGTCAGAACTGGACAGGAGACAAAGCTTGTATCTGTCGACTCTCCTCCCATCAAACTCACCTTCCTGTTTCTCATAATGTCATTTGCTCAACACTCCTGACTGGGAAGTATCTACCTCTGAGGCAATACTGAATATATTATACTGTACATTCTTCAATAAATCAGGCAAATAAAGGGTTACTTTGTTGGGAAATAGATAAAAGTGTGTAATGTAAGAAAAATACAATAACCCAACAAATTGGATTAAATTAAATCTGAAATCTGAAAAGAAGTGGCAGATTTTAAACTGAGATATAAAATAAAGCCATGCTTAGAGAAGGATGATCTCACTTTAATGAGTTATATGAGTTACAGTGAAAGAGAAACACCTGATGAAGGTATCAGGAGCAGCTGATTTAGTGACGTGTGATTCAGCAGTTTTTAAAAACAGATTTATTCGCTGCCGGTCGGAGAGGAAGTCCCCGGCTCATGACATGTGTCTTTGTTGACACACGAGTTCATCACATTTCCTGCCGCACTTCTCATGTGTTTCAGCTCACAGTGTCACAAGTGTTGACAACAAAACAAAACCAGATTCGACCCAAAATGAGGTCAAACCTTTACAAGCATAAAACCTGACAATCAGATGGAAGTTTATGCATTTTAATTAGATTTAGGTCGAGAAATTAAGCCAAATATTAGTTTGTATTTCAGAAACTAAAGTATGGGAGCTGTTCAGAGAAACTCTGGTAGTTGATTTAAAAGTAGAAACTTCTGTTTGGCCTTTAACATCAGGAACTGGTTTCACAGTGAGACTGACTTTTCTTTAAAACTCAAGGTCAAGTTGTGAAATACCTCACTGGGTTTTACACAACCTGCATCTAATTTACATCGTGAATTAGATCAAAAGTACTTTATAAACTGGCCTGCAGAGGACTGAGTTAATACTTTAGCATATTTTACTGTAGTAGAAATAAACAGCAGCCATATAAGTAATATTCATGTAGGAATAAAAAGTATTTGGTAAAAAGGCAACTGAGAAATGGATATTTTAAAAAATGATGTCATTACACAAAAAGAAAACTTTAAAGACTAAAATGAAAACATTAATACAAATAATGCCATTCAAAATAAAAAATGTAAGCAGAAGAACTTCCATCAAAGTTTTCAGTATAAACTTTATGAAACTGATACTTACAGTAGATAATAAACAAGATGTTCACTGTTTCCTCACTTGATCTCCGAATGTCACATCAGGCTCTGCAGACAGAAATTAACATTAGAACAACAAAGTTTGTAGTGATTCTTCATAATAGTAAAGTGAAGTAAAACTATTTCTAAAAGTTTTCCAAAATGTAACTAAAGTAAAGATTAGCTACTCACCTCTGATGCTAATGACACCATATTTCCTCTCATCACAACCTTAAAAGTTCAAACATGTCTGCTCTCTGATGGCCATTCAAATGACTAAATATACTTTAGCTTGTTAACTAAATGTGTAGATTGCTAGCTCTACTTAGTTTGAAGCTAAATGGTTAGCTTGCATATTCAACATTTAACTCAGCATTTAGCTTGAAGCTAAGTATTTAGCTCAGTGTTTAATAAGTGAGCTAAATATTTAGCTTGCTAAGTAAATATCTGGCCCTCTAGTTTAAAAGAAACTATTTAGTTTGCAAGCTAA
The DNA here is from genome assembly GCA_903066815.1 of Brachyrhaphis roseni. Lineage (NCBI taxonomy): Eukaryota > Metazoa > Chordata > Actinopteri > Cyprinodontiformes > Poeciliidae > Brachyrhaphis > Brachyrhaphis roseni. The sequence continues at coordinate 18,025 of CAEFZY010070387.1, forward strand.
ATATTTAACTCACTTTTTAGTTAAGCTAAATATTTATCTCCAAACAATTTCTAATTTGAAACTAACTAGCTTATAGGAAGCTTACTATTCGTCTTCAAATTCTCAGCAACAAAACCAGTTCAAGACTTTTGCTAAATTTAGTGAAGTTAAACTAACAGGTTTGCCTGAATCTGGATGTTTGTGGTTGTTAACTGTAAAACCAAAATAAAAGCAAAAGTTTGTGCTGCACAGAAAGTTTCATTTTAGGAAACATTTCCAATCCCCACGTCTTTGGACCGGATTCTTGGCGCTCCACAGATGGCCCACGCACCCCATATTGGATTAAAATGAAAGTTTCCAAAGCACAATTCCAGTTTTTAATGATTGTTAAGATCTTAGTCCCAAAACAAGATATTAGATCATTATGGAGCTGTTATAAGAAATTGGTCTGTTTATTGCACATTTTAAATTTTAATAAGCATCTATAGTGTTTACCTTTTAAATTTGTAATTTTTGGGCTCTCATTAGGTTTTCTAAGCAGTGTGTGTGTGTGTGTGTGTGTGTGTGTGTGAGACTACAGAGGCTCAGAGAGGGGAAGCGACAGTCAGAGGGACAAAAGGTTTAGGTGCTTGGTGCAACAAAGGATGTGAGGAAACTTGGGGTTAATGTTAAGCAACGCGTTGCTGCAAGAAATGGAGCACTTATTGTTGACACTTCCAGAGAAAAACAACTGAAAGAAGGGGGAAATAAAAAACAAAAAAAATTAATGTTCTTGACACTAGATGGTGCTGAAGAGTTGAAACTGAGAAAGTTTATTTGTGGCACTTTGGTGGCCGGAAACATACAGATGTTTAACCAACAACATTTTATTGGTGAAAAATAAAGTATTAAACTGTAAGTTGAGAAGGCCAGACGCCATTAGAGTCAGTGAACCCAACATGTCAGAGTTTGACACCAATAGGTTCTGGAACCAGAAAGAAACCCAAATTTGGCAGCATAATTAAGATTTACTTGAACCGTCGTGTCTGATCGTTGGTCCGTGATAAAAATAGAAAGGTACAGTTCATGGCAAAAAACAAGAAAACCATGGTTTATGGAGAGGAAACAGTCATTCTGTACGGCTATGATTAAAATCTAACAGCTGACGTGTTTTCAGAGTCACTTCAGATACGGTTCTCACCCACTTAAGGCCTTTTCCACTTGGAGAAAATAAAGAGGGAACACCTTTTCCTGACTTAAATCACAGCCAAGCTTCAACATAAATTAAGAGAAGAAAGTGCATCAAGTGTTCAAGTAGGATGTGTTCTTTGAAAGAAGGAGGGAGGGAGAGATAACACTGGATAACTACCATCAGGTCTCCATCCAAGATGGCCGACGCCGTAGCTCTGGCGCTTAATCACTAAGACAAAATGATGCGTCTGACTACCGTAGGTTGTATAAAACCATTCATTATTGTGAAGGCCGTCACCGGCGGGGAGAGGAACCAGGACCAAACCAATCGCTTTCATCTCTTGGCGCGCCGCGGATCCCTGCCGTTGCTAATGGTGACGGAGGACTTTGTAGTCGTCGGGGGTCCGCTGGCGTTGACGGGTGTCGCGCCGTTGCCCGCCGTCGACCGTCCGTTAGAACGACCGGCGTTGCCGAACGTTGGGTCGCGGGGAGCGCCGGGGGTCGGGTTGTTGGCAAACGGCGGCATGGCGCCGTTACCTGTGGGAGAAAAAAAACCCAAAATGACTGAAACTTTAGAGAAATTACAGAAATTCAGGGTAAAAGCAAATAAAAGCGCGAGTTACGAACTAATCCCACTGCTTTACAAGTAGATTTACTATGTTATTAAAATAATATTTATTCCTGGAGGCCATTTTTAAAAGAAAAACCCAAAATAAGCCGAACCCACTGACCTGGTGGAGCTGCGGTACCTGAATTCTGATTAGGCGGAGAGTTTCCTCTCTGGTTCTGGTCAGGCTTTCCCTGTTTGGAGGACAAAATTTTAGACATCTCAAAGTCACTGAAAATATTTAAACACTACAAGAATCTATATAATTTACAGAATATTCACTGAAACGCAAAGCATCCTGGGAGAGGAAAAGCTTTAGCTGCTCAACCTCACAGCTAGCTAGGAAAGTTGGTGAAATCAACCAACGCTCACTCTCTGGTTGCCTAGCAACAACATACTGGGTAACTGGACCAGCAGCAGTTTCAAGTTTCCCCAGCGAGTTTCCTAACCGCTTAGAAATAAAAAACAACGCAGTGGAGAGAAAACTGGATAAGACAGGAAAGGTCATGTCACCGGTTAGGCTGCGATTCAGATATTTAAAAAAAATTTACTAATCAATAATTATAAATATTGATCAATTTATATCATATGTTTTCAGCCATATTGTCCAGGCCTGCAGATTGTTGTGTTTTAGTTACTCAGAACCAAAGAGTCTTCCATTAAAAAATGTAAAAATAAGAATAAGATCAAAGTCAGTGTAGCGTGACCTGCAGGTTTCTGGGCGGACGCGTCGGTACTCACAGACTTGTTCTGCTGGTTAGTCTGCGCTAGCAGCTCTGGGTTTGGTTCGCTGAAGTTGGGTACCTCGGAGTAGACCATGCAAAACCTGGGAAAGAAAAACTGACTAACTAAAAATCAAACAAAAACACTCCAGAACTGAATAAACCAAGTTCATTTGTACAGGACATTCAGCGTGTCTTATATCATAAAAACAGAAGAATAAGAAATCAGAAACAACGTACAGACAGAGAAACTAGCGACAAACATTCTGATGAGTCAAATACTCAGAGAAACATTTTATAAACAGTATATCCAGGTAAATGGGAGTGGTCTACCAAATACTTTTTTCACACATTAAATGTACAATTATTGGAAAACATTTAGAATGATTATATTTTGATTGCATTAAAATGCTCATGCTAAATGGTAACTCATTGATTTTTTTTATTTTGTCAATAAACTAATGAATTAAATCACTGAGTCACCAGATTGGAGCTGCTAAATATATTGTTTTGTCATTTTTGTCCACAACCGCAGCTGCAGATGTATTGTAGGCTGTAGTAATTCAGGAGCCATTAAAACCTGTTAGCAATAATTGATTTTTGTTTACTTTTATGCACAAACTTTTAAAAAAGATATTGCTGACCAACATCCCGAAGCTAATCGAGAGCTTCAGTTTCACACACAACTCCATTATACATTATCCAGGAATAATTTTGAGATAGTAATGAGTTGAAGTAACTCAATCTTTTTGGTTCAACATGGCACCACACTCAATTTTGTGTTTATTAATAAATAATCTGCAGAAGACCATCAGGGCTGAACTTCTAATGTCTGAAAAAAGGAAGCTAACATCTCTGCAGACCCCACACATGCTGGACATGAACTGTATGAACCTTTTAACGCCTGACTGGTTGACTATTCTGATGTGAAATAAAGCAGAGTAGTAGCTGAAGTAGAAGAACTGTGACGTGAATTAAAAGCTATAATAACCACTTTTTTTTGGTATTTAATGAAATTTGAATGGAGATACTCACTCTCCAATCTTCTGAAGATCCCCCCCTCTTCCAGTGTAAAGGGTCAGGCATCCTTTCCATATGGATGCATACCTTCAAAACAAGACATTAATTATCTGTAGACAGTTGAATTAATTTAAGCAAACGCAGCTTCAGAGACAGACCTACCCTCTGGTGAGTTTGATGATGTCTCCAGGCTGGATGAGACTCCCCAGTTCGTCCCACACCGAGATGGCGATGCTCCCGCTCTTATCCGCCACCTTACAGGACCTCACCTCATGGCCGTCTTTTGTTTTGGTCACTCGTCCTGAGAGAAGATTAAAAAAAAAAAAAACGCTTAAAAAGTCAGAGGTCAATGGCAGACAGCAGGGCTCCCGGTGCTGTGACAGAGTTCTAGCTCGGTCCCTTTAAGAGACACAAACCCGAGTGGACGTGGGGACAGAGGGGGCTGCTTTAGCCTCACAACTCACCGATCTCCAACACGATGAACACAATATTCAGGTTCTTAGAGCCCGGCTTCACGTCCTTAATCAGGAACAAGGCCTCGTTAGAAGGTGCTGCCATCATTGGTTAGCCTCTGTTAGCTTCCTCTCTCTCCTTCGGTTTGCCTTTCAGCCGTTACTGTTAGCCTCAGCGGTGCTAGTTAGCCTGCTAGTCGCAGCCCTGTTCCACAAAAATAAACTGCTTTAAACTGCCCCTAACGTTTCAGATTCGGGACGGTTCTACACTTCCATTCAGAAGTACGCGGTTAATGAGCCCATAAATAACACCAGAAGGTGATTTTCGTCCCCAGCAGGACCAGCTGTTAGCGGAATGCTTGTTAGCTCGCAGTTAACTAGCTACCTTCGGCTAGTTTCAGGATGCATTATATGAGCCGTTCTGTCCCGACTATCCCTATAATAACGGTTTCATTCTTCACATAACGTCAGCTAAAATGCTAAACCCGTATTAATAAGATATTAATATGTCAGTTTTATGAGGCTGGGGTGTCTAAAATGCCCCCCGCAGGCAGAAGAACCTGAAGTTAAAAAGATTTTAACCCCAGCCTGCTGCCAGAGTGAGGAAACACCATCTCTGACCCTGAACCGCTTATACAGCTGCCCTGATGCTTCCTTTGTGTGGCTCAGATTATATGGAGCTATTTCAGCTTTGTTAACCGTAGGCTGACCAGATGCTTTGCTATAACTCTAAGCGAGTTAAATTACTCCTGAAAGCTCGGGATTATAGTGTTCTGGATGTTAGCCTTTCCTGGGCCGAACTAACGAAGCTAACTATTAAAAGCCTGAGCCAGCTGCTTACAGTACCGGCTTTTTCCTCCCTTCTATAATGCCCCAAAAACTACGTTACCGCGCTCTGCCGGTGACTTTTTATACCACTTGGACTGTACCATTATCGACTTACAGGAGGGGGTTCAGTTCACCCGCACCGCTGCCCCACATGAGTTCAAGAGGCGTGACGCTCTTGGGCATAGACGTGAATACGTCAACGTGGCCGCCATATTTAAAGTGGCATTTGTAGCGACACAGGCAAGAGGAACGTATTTTTATGTTTCGTTAAAACAAAACGCATTTTCTCGTTTTTATGATACATAAAAATACGTTTTTCTGACAAAGGCATGAATGAGCTCCCTTTGTTTCTTCAGTTCCCAAATGTCTCGCGAGGTGTTGCCATTTAACTGTTACAAGCTTAGTTTAAACGAGATATCATTTTCGTTTTAATTAAAATAAATATTTTTGTAACAATACTTAACACTGGTTATAACAAGTTTTATATTTCGTCAAAATAGGAATATAGTAAATAATTTGAAAATAGTGTGTTTATTATCACTATTTCACTATATATCACTCTAACGTTATATAAATGTATCACTGCATATAAAAATGGTTCATTCTAGTTTCGAAACAGGTTAATATTTGAAGTCAAGCAATTCTTGCCACTCACAGTAGGGTCACAGTTTTGTTTCAACGAGAGAAAAGGATGCGAGATTTCAGCATGAGGAATCTTTATTAACGTGTAAAACAGCTTCATGAGTTTAATCATCCGGGTGAGTTTTTGTCATTACGTCAAATATACATAGGTAATAAACCAGAATGTGTTGTAAAAGCTTGTTGCAATTTAAATTCTTTGAAATCCGACCCGGAAATCAAAAAGTGAATCGTCACGAACAGGATTCGAACCTGTGCGGGGAAACCCCATTGGATTTCGAGTCCAACGCCTTAACCTCTCGGCCACCGTGACAATACAACCTATGGGTGTACGAGCTGGATATATCTACGACACCAGTCAGTGGCATATATGTGTGGATGGGCTAGTTGCTATTTTTGTGTAAATTCACTCGTTTCTAGCATTTACACAAATATTGGCGAGATGTCACGTGAAGAGGACGCGTAAGATGTAATGTGGTATTTCAAACACTAGAGGGAGACAAACCCCATCGGATCGACCGGTAGATATCTACGGGTTGGATAGAGAACGTTCACACCTTATTGTGTTTTTCCGCGTTGTAATCATGAACCTCAGCGTGTTTTATGGGGGTTTTATACACCAAGCTATTGAGAAAAGGAAGGAAGACATGTGGTTTTCAGTACTTTGTACAAATAATTTCAAATGCCGTTACAACTATGGATCTCAGATTAGATAAAGAAGAATTTTCAAGCCTTTTCACAGATTCTCAACCAGATTTAGAGTCTAATTAACACATATACTTGAATCTAAACCATCCCATTGCAGATGTGGCTGCAATATTGGCATTGTTGTCCTGCCAGTAGATGAATCTCCACTCCAGTCTCAAGTGAATAACAAGCTTTCTTTCAGGAATATTTAGCTCAAATCAACTCCACCTTCCTTGATCCGACTGAAGAAAAGCATAACTTATCATAACATCACCACCACCATGTTTCATTGTGGACATGGTGTTCAGGATGATGTGGTGTGTTTGTTTTCCTCCATATGCAGTGGTTTTAATGTTCATTTAATGAGAAACTGGCAAACCATGAATGATTAATGCTGTATAAGGACAAACTACCCACAATAAGCGGGTTAAATGGTCTCAGATAACATCTGAAAGGGGCTGAGAACAGAGCAAAGATCTGCAGTCTCATCTTTCTTCTGCCAGAAAGATGAGCAGAAGAGATGACAGATCGAGTCTTTAACTCCTCATTTGAGAAAAGGAGGGATAAATGTTTGTTCCTCTACATATAAATGCTGCAATTCCTGTAAATAAATGAGAAATTCTGCACTTTGCATGCAGCCTGACGTGTGATTTCTGCCTGAGCAAAGATATTAAATCAAACAGTTAAGGACTGTCAGGTAGATAATGCAGGATTAGTAATCTGGTTTTGGGGCCAGATTTTTTTTTTCTCTAGTTATTCTTAATATTGCAAGTGGAAGCAACAAATACACTGCAAAAATTAAAAACTTTACCAAGTTTTTTGTGTTTTCTAATGCAAATGTCTTAGAATACTTGAAATAAGAAGTAACTTTTTAACAAGATATAGGAGCCTGTTTGAGTCAAGAACTCTGGTTCCACTGGCAGATTGTTCCACTTATAACACGGGAAAAATGTCTCATTATAAGTTGAGGGTGTCCAAAGTGTGGCTCAGGGGCCATTTGTGGCCCTAATAATTATTTTTGGCCCCCAACTGCAGTTCATGAATGCTACAAATTTGGTTCCCAGTGGGAACTTTTATTTTGTTTTTAGCACAAGATTTTTTCTGACAATTTCTTTTAATTTCCTAGTAAACATTCAGAAACTTTTTAATAAAAAATCCCCCAATAAACTGCAGCACCTGCATTCTATTAGTCTTGATTAATAAAATGGTTTCTGAAGAACTTTTTCCTTTTGGTTGGTGGGAAAATTTCTAGACTAAAAAACCTGAAAGGGTTGGAAAACTCTCTACCTTTTATTGAGATAAAAAAGTTGATCAGTTTAATTTTTTGATGAGGATTTATATAAAAATTCACAACGAAATTATTTGTGTTTAAAGTGAGAAAAACAAAATGGCCAGCAAGTTTTTTCAATTTCGGGCTGCAAAAGGTTTGGTCACCCCGTTATAAGTTATATAATCTGCCAGTTTTTCGTCAATATTAAGTCATTATTGACAAATAATTACATGTAACTTAGTTTTGTCTCATTTTAAGACATTTGCACTAGAAACTAGACAAGAATAATTGTAAGATTTGGTTTTTGCAGTGCAGCCGAATGGTTTTAACTGATTTTGGTTCTCAACTGTTTATAACCAACACTTAGCTAATGCTAATTTCAGCCTGAATCAGAATAAAGTGCTGCATGAAGCAGAGTTGAGCAACTGAGCCGCTCCCTGGACCGTGACTCATCAGCACCACGCCTCGTTTCAACTCAGCTCTTCACATTCTGACGTTTTCCTGCGGCAAATAAACCACAAAAAGTCAATTTCAGTGTTATAAAATCTTTATTGATTTATGCAGGACTAAACTTTGCAAAGAAACAGCAGGAAGCGTGGCAGTGAAGCATCTGTGACGGAGAAGATCTTTGGTTTAAGTGGCTAACAGAAAATACAAGCATCCTAATCTTAGCTGCAAAATAAAAGCCCCTCTAACAGCTGATTTCACTTTCAGCAAACAACAGGAAAAGATCATTTCAAAACAAAAGCTTTATTTATGCAAGCTAACAGAATATATGCAAAAACCCCAAAATATCTGGAGAATTTCAGAAGAAAAACATGATTGAACAGTTTTAAAAAGACACACAGTGAGCCGTTTAGAAGAAAATACATCAAATTATTTAGTGTTTTGTCCTTTTACACATCCCATAGATTGTTTCTGAAGTGATGCACCATATTTCTCATTTCCCAGATATTTTTAATCCCATCATCAATAAAAGAGCAAAAACTATTCATCAGAATGAGCTTTGAATGACAATAGTTTTAGTAAATACATCTCTGAATAAAAAATGATCTATTTAAAAAATAATAACAAGCAACCGGGCAAAATATCCAACTATAAAAGCAGTTAGTATATATTAGAATATGTAATATAAAAGTGTTTCAATTTTATCTGCTTTCAGGTGTAAACAAGTATGAATACTTCAGCAATTCACTAAATATTTGTTTTTTTTTACTCAGATACTCAAATATATTTAAAACAGTGTAAATCAACGACATAATTTCCCATCTTTTAAAATTTCCCAATAATTTCACAAATGAAGAATTCATATGTGTGTATATATATATATATATATATATATACTGTATATATACTGTATGTAATTGTGCAAAAACAATAAAATGAGCGTTAATCTTCCATAAAGACCTCAGGGATAACAGATTAGTAAATGCATGTTTTGCACAGTTAATATGGAGATGACATATTTAGATTTATGTTTTTTATTTATTGCTTTTTAGGGGATTTATTCCATCCAGAATCAGCAGTTTATGTGCCTATAAGTCAAGCTGGAACAGATCGTCGATCCCATAAAAAACATGTCTATTCCCACGGTTCAACGCAGAAAAACATTTTAAAAATCCTGCCTGAAATCACCCAGGGCGACTTCACGGTCCCTTCCAGCACCTGGAGAACTTTCCCACAGTTTCCAGCACACCTGTGGTTCTCCCTGAACCTCCACCAGTTTCAGACTGGGAGGCCAGCAGGATGAAAAATGTGCTGAGCAGAAGCCATCCGTCAAACCTGGGAATGTTTCCCTCCGCTTTTATCTGGCCCGGTTCGACCCGTCTACCGTCCGGCAGCCGCTCAAACTCCGTAAATTACCGTTAGAAACCTAAATGATTTCAATGTAAACTTCAGTTTTTATGCATTTGGAAAACTTTGATCTACAAGATGCAATCAGTTAGAGTAAAGCAGAAGACACATTCCTGGTGTGTTTTATTCAGCAAAGCCACTGGAATCTGTCCCTGCAGGTGTGCAATTACTCAGACCAGCTTGTGCAAGTCGAAGGCAGCGCAGCAGGACGCCTGAGCACGCATGAGGCGTGGAAAATTTAATAAGCAGAAGCAACAATCATCCTGTTTTAGATGTAAATCTATATTAAAATAAATCCACACCAAAGCAATGCAAGGCCGAGGTGGTAATGATGACAGTCAGCAAAGAAAAGTTCAGATTCCAGGCTATCTGCAGCAGCAAGTAGCGAACATACGGAAAAACAACGGGGTCAAAATTTTGCGAGGTTAAAATAAATGTTGCTAAAAGTGACCTTTTATGATTCCTTGAACAGGTTAGCATGGAGCTAAAATATATTCATAACCGTTTTTGTACAAAATTATTCTTGGGTAATGGGATTTTACTGTACATCTTGGAAAAGCAGAAGTGAAGCCTCCCACACAACCAACAGGAATGCAGCAAGTGGTTTCTGTATAAGGTGAGTCAACAACAAACACCTGTTACTTCCAGCAGCCATTGTACAGCGGTAAAACCAGCTGACCAAACATGCTGGCGCTCAGCTTAGGTTGCTAGGTAACGGGCGGAATTCGGCTGGGGTTGCTAGGTAACGGCAGAGTGCCGGTGGAATGTGGCTTAACAATCGGGAGGTTTGTGAAGCGACTCTTTTTCCAGGCACCAAAAAATCTTAACTTACTGCCATAAATCAGCTGGCAGTAAGTTGTTTCCTGGATGTTTTCTGGGTGTTTCCTGTAAGCGGTTGGATTTGGATTTTTCAAAATAGTTCTCCTTTAATTAAGCCACCAAGCTTTGTGTAATGTTAGTTCTCCATGTGTTGTTTTAATTTGATTTACATTAAGTCTGAAGTTTTGCTAGTTTTTTTTACAGTTTATATATAAAGAAATGTTAAATTTATCTATTTTTATGGACATATTACCACCAGTAATATGGTACTATAGAAAGGTATTTAGTTAAAACCTTTCTATAATTTTGTGAAAGGAAAATTATTTTTTGTTTAAAAGACGCATAAAGAAACATTTTCATTACTTTCTGCCCTAAAATCCTAAAACAAGTAGAGCTGAGACTTAAGTGTCCAGTCAAAGTAAATCCCAGGTTACTGCCTGCGAACTTCAGCAATTATCTCCCTTTATGTACATTTGTAATGTTTTTAACAGTTTTTAGGTATTCACCCCCCACCCCATGATATAGGAATAATTTACAGTTGTTATTGTTTTGATAGTATTAATATGCAACATGATGTTCTAAATCAGTTATAAGATCAGAAAAGAAGAGGAAAACAGATATTGCTGGGTTGTAGCAGAAGACGGTGGACGACCAGATTCACCGGTTGGGTAGGATCTGGAAACCCAGTAAACAACCTCAACAAGCCTACAAAGAGGAAGAAAAGGAAAAACAAAAACGTCTCATTCCAGCTCCGGCTCAACCTGGCAACGCGCTGCCTCAGCAGGTTGTTTTTCTGTTTCAGTTTCCAGAAAACTGAGAGGGAACAAAAGAGGCCGTTTTTCAGCGAGGAACCTCCTGCAGGAGGAAGACGGTTGCTCCAGCGCCCTGGAGATGTTGGTGATGTGGCCGTGAGTTATGGTGGATCCCGACCCGATAGCCAGGAGGGACGTTTGGATCTTCTGTAATCCTAGGAACTCAAAGACGAATAGAAGAAGAATCGGACTTGATGCTTTCAGCCGATCGGCATTAAGACACTTGCTCCACGGCGATCGTTTCTGTGGTGATCTGGACTTCAGCTGCCATCTCAACGGGGCTTTTCTGCTTCTCTTGATCCTCCTCTTCCTCATCCTCATCCTCACCAACATCTTCGTCGTGCTCCGGAACCGCCAGGAAAGCCGGACCCTCGCCGTTGATCTCCGCCTCAACGCTGGAGGACTTCCCGTTGACGGACACCTCTGCCTGGATGGTTTCCGACGTGGTCGGACTCAGGGCCTCCACCACCTCATTCATCACCCCTTCCTGGATGTGAACCTCGCCTGAGGGAATCTTACCACCCAGACCGCTCAGCGCAGGGATTTCCACATGGACTTTTTCCTCTGGGGATTTCATTTCTTCAGTGGGCGCATCCCCATCTCTGACCTTCTTGACGTTGAAAGTCATTGGGGAAATCTTGAAGGAGGAGGCTCTGGCGGTTTGGGACTTGGGGTGGCTCGGGGTGAAGCTCTTCTTGATCTTCTCACGCTTCTCTGGAGGAACAATCTTGGAGGTGATCTGGTTTACCTTCTCGCCGATCTTGGCTTGTGTGAAGGCCTTCTTTATGCTGTCGACCTTCTTCAGACTGGAGCGTTTGAACCGGTCAGACCTTCTTTCGAATTTGATGGGGGAGACATCGTACTCCAGGGAGTCGCCCTCGTCTCGTTGGGACGCAGCGCACGCCAGGTCGGGGTCGTCGTCTGAGGACAGACTGATCTTCTGGAGCATCTCTTCCTGAGTGCGGCTGCCTTCAATAGATCCTGTGATAGACGGAGCCGGCTGGATGGTGGACTCTGCGTCATACTGGCTTGGTACGGGAGTTTTGGGGGAGACCACCACGTTGGCAGGGATCTCATTGTCTTCCTATTGGGGAACAGAAGAAAGAGATGGATGTTAAAGGAGATCTATTATGCTCCCTTGAACAGGTTAGGATAGGTTTATGGATGACACAAAACATGTTTTTTTACACAAAATTAAGATTTTAGTTGGGTGAGTTCTGCCTATTATGAGCTGTTTAAGGGCATCCTGTCGCTTTAAATCCAAATAAGATGCTGCTGGCCACGCTCCAACTGAACATTTACAATCACACAAACAGATGCACAATTATACAAATGTACATCTTTGAAAAGCAGAAGTGGAGCCGTCTGCACAACCAACAAGAACGCAGCAAGTGGTTTCAGGATGATAAGTCAACAACAAAACTGGCTGCTGTTCTCCAGCAGCCATTGTACTGCTGGAGAACATGCAGCTGACCAAACATGCTGGAGCTCAGCTTGGGTTGCTAGGTAACGGGCGGAACTTGGCTGGGGTTGCTAGGTAACAGGGAGTCCCTGCTGATTTGTTACGTTACATTCAGGAGGTTTTTAAGCCAATATAGCAAAAATAACATCTCTGATCATCCCATCAGTTGGTTGTTTTATTTACCACCAATAACTGAAACTTATCCAGATGACAGATCAATGCCCACCCCTACTTTAAATATTACATTTCAGTACATAAATCCCTTTCAACGTAAAGCTGAATATCTCTATTTTTAAGGCAGGTAGTCTCTCTCTGACATTGTGGAAGAAACGTTGACTTTGTGTTTCATACGCTTTGGCATCCAGGTTCGGTCTGAACAGACCAGTCTCTGCATGCCTTTCTCCTGATTTCTGAGGAATTTCACTGGTTTCTTTTGAAGGATTCCAACACGCCTCTATATCGCACAAACACACCATAAACAGAGACGAGCTTCATATGCACCATTTGACTTACTGCCTGCTCATCTGTGCACAATCAGGAAATCAGAAGCATGCAGGCACCAACAGTCTTCTCGTCCAGTGGGGATTTATGAGCTCCCACTCTTTTCTCTGGCCAAGCCGGAGCGAGGGAAGAGCGGCGGTGCAGATCCAGCCGCTGACATACTCCAGCGAACATGTGAAATGCTCATAAACAAACGATGGGAGGATCACCTGAGGTTCAGAAACCTGCTGTATTGTAAATTTCACTGGTTTATGGTCCACATCACATGTTTGGGTTAGCTAACTGACCGATTCAGCTGGTTGACTGTGAGACCGGCCACATGACTCACACCCAGTGATCGACCATCACTGGGTTCATGTCACAGAAATTCACCAAACTTTCAGATCCAACGTTTTTTCCTCCTGAAATCCCTTCATCCAGAATCCAAAAAGAACTTTAAAAACCTCCAGAAACATCTAACCCAGCCTCTCTACAACATTTCTGTTTTTATTTCTTCACAGTAAATCCATCTGCTTGGTGGGAAACCATGAAGAACCAAAACTTTAACCCCGTCCCCAACGCTCGTCGCTCTGTTAGGTGATGCAACCTGCATGGACGGACAGAAAGCACGCCTGCATTTCAAAGAATGCCTGGCAGCTTGTGAGACATTCCCAAAGCGCTCCCAGCATGTTAACAGACCAGGATGACTCATTTATTCATCGTTTGTCCTTACCTGCACCTTGTAAATATTTAAAAATAAAAATGGGCGCACACTGCGTCCTGTTTTAAAAGCGCTGGTGTCTCCTGGCCGGATCTAAAAAAATGCAGCTATGAATCAAGGCTCAGGTGTGAGCCAGGCATGTGAGATATCTCCAGGTAAAGAGAATAAATCTGTCAGTGTGTTCTGAAGACGGGGCCAACCCAACCCGGAGAACAGCCGAGAGTTATTAACAGGAGAAAGAACAATAAAAGCTTTAGGAAGAGACCTGGTTCAGTCAGATAACTCCAGCAATGTAAAGAAAATCTGGTCCAGTCTGATATGTTGTTTTGTAAGTTAAGAACCAAGCCAGCTAAAACATCCTGGAACATTCATTTCTGGGTTTGAACCAATAAATCTCTTTTTCTCTTGGTATTCACAGCTGCCCAAAAAAACACTCATAATTATGTTTTTATAATAGTTCTAAACATCAAATACACATTAATATGCATTAATGCACACAGTGGAAACTATGTTAGCATTAGAAGCTAACAACAACAGTGTTTTCCCGCTCCAGACAGAACAGCCAATCAGCATCAAGGAGAATAAATGGCACTCCTTGATTGGCTGCCTTCCAAATGCCAGACCAAATCAACCCAAAAACAGATAAAACCCACAAATATTTTATTTTTTTCCCTCAAACTGTTTACGGTTAGCATCAGGCTCAAAACATTTTCACAAATATATTAAAATGGTTTGTAACAAAGACGTTAAGATGCTTCATTTTCACTTTAAACAACCATTCATTATCTTTAAAATTTTTTTGATTTCATGTTATATTGCTAGCTGTAGCTAATGGTGTTAACACTAACTATTGGTGCTAGCTCCTATTAATGGTATTAGATCCTGCTAATGGTGTTTGCCCTAGCTAACTTTGTTAGCTTTAGCTAATGGTGTTAGAGCCCTCAAAAAGTGTTTTCTCCAGCTAATAATCTTAGTGTAAATTAACGTTGTAAGTTCAGTCCTAGCTCTAGCTAATGGAGTTAGATGCTGCTAACAGTACCAACTCTGGTGTTAGCACTGACTAAAAGTTATTGCTAAACATTAGTTAGAACTAACTAATACAGTTAGCTCTAGTTAGTACTAACTAACTAAATAATGGAGTTAGTGTTAGCACTATTAGTTAGTGCTAACTGACTAACTAGCAGTTAGAACAAATGGTGTTAGCATCAATCCTGCTAATGCCATTAGTAGGCTCAATGGTATTGTATCCTGCTAATAGTGTTAGCATTAGCTAATGGTGTTAGATCCTATTAACAAAGGTGTTGATGTTAGCTAATGTTTTAGCTCCTGTTTGTGTTATTGGATCCTGCTAAAGGCGTTTGCGCTAGCTAATGGACTTAACTTGGGCTAAAAGTGTTAGCTCAAGCTAATATAGTAAACAGTAGTCGATTATATTTGTTTGTTTCAGTTTTCCTCAGTCCTGATCAGCCTCCATCATCTTGACGTCTTTGTTTTGTTTACAGGTTTGAATCCACTACAACCTGACAGCGTTAAGCAGATACTTTCAGAAATAGATTTTTTAAAGACTTTTGTAAACAGAACTTTTCATTGGCCTTGAAGCAGCTATCTGTCCATCTGTACTTTCTACAGTTGGACACCAGTGAAGCTCCAGGCTCACAGTGGAAACGTTCGATAGCCATCAAAAACAAACAGCCACGTAATTAAAAGTCTGGATATTTTTAGGTTGTAAACAGAAAGCAGGAAACTGACCTGGAGGAGAATATTATGTTTATGTTTTCAGCTTTTCTCCTTTTATACAGAGGATAAAATTAGATCTGAACAGATTTTTCCTCAATAAATATCTTTCAAGACGTTGGTAACAATCCAAGCAAACCACAAATATAAAGAAAATTAAATTAATTTAACCGACTGCGAGTCAGAATTGGTTTTAATCAGCTCCACTCTATCAGGTTATTATGAGGGAAACAGTTTATTTTGCTTTCCTGCATCAGGATGATAAGAAGTGAAGCGAAGCGCCTGCAGAGGGAACCTCAGTCCAGACATGTTGGACTGGATCAGGTTGTTGACGAAGAAAAGCTAATGGGAGCAGAAACTGAAACTACAATAGAGTATTAGGCATTAAGGGGTAATATTACTAAAATAAACTCAGATTATAAGAATAAACTCATGATAATACCAGATTAAAGTTGCAATAGTAGAATACATCAGAATAATATGTGAATAAAATTGGAATAGATATTTGTAATATTACAAGAATGTAGTCAAACAAATACTTCAATAAAGTCGTAATAATAAGACAATAAAGTAACAATAATATGAGAATAATGTAGCAATAATACGGTAAGTCGTAATAATACTACTATAGAGTTGTAACTATATGAGAATAAATTCTCAGTAATACAAGATTAAAGTGACATTATGAGAATAAAGTCGTAATAATCCAAGAATAAAATCTTAATACGAGAATAAAGTTGTACAGTAGAACTTTACTCTTTTGTTTTTACCATGTTATTCTGGTAATTAATATTTTTCACACTGTGGCTCTAAAACTCCATTTTAGACAAACGAATCCAAACTTTGTCCACTTAAAGGTCGACTTCCTGTAGACAACCTGCTGGTTCCCAGTTGGTCCCAAAATCTTCCTGCAGTTTTTCCTTCAGCCTGTTTTCAGCTTCTTAAACAACTAAACTGTAAAAACGAACCTGACCCCAGTTTAACCTTCGACAGTTTTGGAAGAACAGTATTTTCCTCAGAACCATGTGACCCAAGACCGACTGAACGCTTCCTGATGTTCTCCTGGGAACCTCGTTAATTATCCTCTGAGGACGACTCATTAGTGACCATGCAGTTCGTCTGTCAGACACCGGCTTTTGTTTAAAGAAAGAAAGTCTTTCAGAAGAGCAGAAAAACAACGATAATCCAGGCTGACAGCAGAGAGCAGCGCGGTTACGCAACCTGGTGTTTATCAGCTGCACGGTGCCATTAGCATCTAATGGCTAGCTTGTAAATGGACGCTCATCAGGGTGTGGCTCAGTGGATTCACCTTTCAGATAACTGTAACTGTACACCTTTAATTTAGCTGCTTTCAGCTGAAACATCTATTTTAAATGAGCAGGTGTGTGAAGGAAGGAGAGTTTGTTTTCCTTCAGACTGAGCAACAGCAGCCGCTTCGCTTCAGTCACCGATCAATCAGTTTGGAAGATAATCAAACCTGATCAAATCCAAATCAAAGTTTTGAAGATAACTTCAGTTTGCTCTAAATTGATACCAAATATGTTATGTAACAAATTAGTTTAGCATATTCAAAACAAATGAGAAGAAAAGAAAGAAAGAAATACCAAACAGTTATTTAAAGGAAAAGCTTTTTTCTTTTTAAACGTAACCAAATCAAATGTTGGGTTAACAGATTTTGTTTGTAATCATAAATCAAATCGATGCACCTAAACTCCTGCAGTTGGGACATCTGGAGTCCAATCAGAAGTTTCAACCCTAAAACACAAAATCCAAGATGGCCGCCGCACATATAAATCCAGAAATTCAGGTTCAGACTCAGAAATACACGATCCATCTCAACCTGGACCAACAACCATTTAATTCACTAATTCAAGTCCACAGTTTCATATTTCTAGTTGTTTCTTTTCTTCAGATTTTGGAGTTTATGATGTTTTACATCAGACCAATCAAAATGTCCAGCTGCTGTTCACAGACAGCTACATCCAGAAAGTTGAGTGGAAGGACAAAGTCTGAGCGACCACACCAGTGTATGAGCATATTTAAAAGTATAGTTGGACTATAACCGTTAAATTCTTTATTGGTTTTATGTTTTTGGGTTTTCTTTAGTTGTATCAAAGAATCAATAAGGAAATTAAAACTTGACACGTGTCTAAATAATCTGCGTTAAACGACTTTAACCTTTTCAGCCAAACAGATAAACTTTCTGTTGAGGTTTTTATTTGCTGCTCTTCAGTAAGAACCAGACAGACAGGAAGCTTTAAATGAAACAAAACACAAAGATCGGCTGGGCGGACATCTTTCTTTCCTTTCACCGTACGTCGCTCTCTGACTCCGCCCGTCTGTAACGCGACCCGGTTCCTCCAACGCTCCGACCAGAACCTTCAGCAGGAACGACGGCTGCAGCGCCTCCTGAACCAGACCGACCGGGAAAATCTCCCCTCATCTGCAAACGTTTCGACCAGAGCCGTCTCTGGACATGGGAGGGAAGCAGGAAGGAAGTGGAAATCTGGGATTTGTCTTTGGAGCAGAACAAACACGATAAGCTCCGTGCGGAAAAATACAGAAAAATATGGAAAAATACAGAAAAATATGGAAAAACACGGAAAAATATGGAAAAATACACTCCAATTTATTCAAAACGTTCTGAACTGGCCACCGTTTCCCTAATATTTAACTTACAGGGGTGTCCAAACTTTTGGTCATTGATTCAAAATTAATTGTTGCCAAAAAAATAAAAATAAAAATCAAGTAAAAAAAGGGATATAAATGTATTTTCAGGACTTGGGTCACTTTTTTTCAGTGCTTATTATATTTAGCAAAGTTTAAAAAAATATAATAGTAGCTGAAAAAAACTTGTTTTTTCTAGTTATTATAAAAGCCTGGATATAAAAAAATTAAGACTTCATCAAAATAATAAGAGAATAAAGTTGTATTCCAAGAGTAATGTCATAATATTACAAAAACAAAGTCATAATATGACTTCATTAATAAAATAAAGTTAAGATACTACCAGAGTAAAGTAGCATTATTCTAACTTTATTCATTCTGATTTTATTGTATTTTTATTTATTGTATTTTTTTTAGTGTGCTCCTAATACTCTGTTGTAAGTTTTATTAATCAAACCATTTTTTGAGTGACGGCTTGTGAAGAAAACCGGAAACTAAACGAGACGAATCGCCTCATGACGTCACGGCGTCCCGCCGCCGAACGGCTCAACTAATGACCTGAAGTCTTTGGAAATGTTCACCGGCCTCTCTGCGTCGCCATCGCACAACACGGCGGCCTATTGAAGTCCGTCGCCATGGTGACGCCATGGCGATGCTATCTTGGAGCAAACCATTATTTTACACATCCGGATCATGATGTTTAACTTTCTGTTCATGTTCTTCCTGATTTGCATGTGAGCCATCAGAGTAACTGAGTTTTTATGGCTTTAACTTCCTGATCTCCAAACAGTTCGCATCACAAACGTTTCACAGCTGGTTTAAAATCTTTTTCTCTGTCAGAAATGATGGAAAAACGTTTTCCTGAGTTCCGTGTCGACATTCCTCCACATTTCCAGTTCAATAAGTCAGTAAGCCGCAGTGCAGACCCCATTCTTTTCCATATCAACCGTTGTTTGATAAGAGCAGAGCAGAGATAATGTTGGACAATGCTTTTGGTTTAACGGCAAGATGGCCGCCGCAAAAGTCCAGGAAGTTATTATTGTTCGTTTTTAATGCTTCAGACGGAAGTAAAAGGAAAACCAGCAGAAAGCTGATTGTGTTTCCCTTCCTGACAGGAACGCCGCGGCTCTGGGGAACCAATCAGAGATTCACACACAAAGTTGAGCAGGAAGTTTGTCAATGTTTTTGTTTGGATGCACTCAATGAATCAGCAGCTGAAACTCTCGGCTCTGACTTTCTAAAGCTACAAACAAAACTCATTCAGTGACAGACCGCTGCGTCCGAGGCGCACAAAGCAGCGTTATGGCAGATCCTTCCTCCCAGCAGCTGATAGAGTCAATCACTGCTCAGCTTCACTCATTTCAAATAACATTTCTGCTGGTATTTCCACATCTTTTAGTTTCATCTACTGTAAATAGATGATTGCCTCTTAATGCACAACTACATGATGAAAATGAAAAATAGATTACGAGAAAAAAAGTCATAATATTAAAAGAAAGAAAATCAGAATAATATGAGAATAAAATCGTGTGACAAAAAGTCATAATAAACAAGAATAAATTTGTAATTAACAAATATAAAGTTGGAATATTCTGAGAAAAGTCGTAAAAATACAAGAATAAAGTTGTACAATAAAAAGTCATATTATGAAAATTAAGCCATTATAATGCAAGAAAGAGCAAATCATGTGAATGTCCAAGAATTAAAAGAGGGTGTACTTACTTATTTTGCATGACTGTATAATATATCAAGCCAACTATTTGTTTGTTAAATTCTGTTTCTGTTGACATTAACGTGTTGTGGATGTGAAGCAGGTGTGAACGTGAGTTCAACCAGCCTCGTTAACCAGTTAATACCAAAACCAGAGACATGCAACTATGAGCCGCCCAAAACAAAGACGCTCTGTTCCCGGAGGAACAAGCCGCTTCGCAGCGTTAATGCATCACCATTTTTACTGTAATTAAAATGTAAAGAACGGCTCCATCTCAGACAGCTGGAGTCCTCACTGCAAAATGAGGAGCTTCTCCCAGGCTCTGTAACATCCTCAGGTCTTCTCTGCGTAATTAAAGCTGGAGTGTAACTAGAAGAATCTGCAGATATAAACTTGCATTTGCCTCCAAGACTGAAACAGTTGAGCCGACTGGTCAAACCTGAATGCAGGAAGACTCGTCTGCACGCATGCAGTCTGCAAATTCCCCCAAACTTTCCTCTTAATGCTGCTGTCATCACATGAGAAATGCAGCTCATACAATATATTCTTTTCTTGTTTCTCTGCTCATCATTTTTCCTTCTCTATATTTATCCTCGGCTCTGCGTTGTGCCGTAAACCCAGAGGATTACAGAGGAATGAACCCCAAAGGGAAAGTAGGAATGATAACAGAGCAGGAACGTAGTTCGTAAACAAACTTCATTGTTCATTTGGAGAGCACGCCTCAACAGGCTGAGAACTCACTTTAACAAGGAGAACAGGTTTATTCCCGCTAAAAATACACAAACGTGTATAAAAAAGTCACTTTTTCTGCTCTGATGGCACATTTAAAACTTTTTTTAATACATCAAATCTACAACTTTAACCTAAAATAAGTCACTGTGTGTGTGAACACCCTGAAACAAGTTATATATCACCATGAGGAAGGTGAAACAAACAGAGGCTGCAGCCTGGAGGAGGATCCGATTCCCACAACGTCTGCACCAGGCGGCAGCAGCACAGACTGTTTCAGCTTCACAGGTACAAATGCAACAATCTGATGCAAGAGAAAATTACTATAAATGCCCCTAAAGGCCAAACTCCACTATCTTTGTCTTTTCACAAGAAAAATATCAAACTCAGTTAAAAGCAAAGACGATTGAAGAAACGGGTTATGCAGAATAATTTTACTGGAATCACTGAACTGGAGGTCACATCCTGAACAATCTGGTTGGTTTTATCTTTCTATTTTTTAACCTTTTTTAGCTTATAAATGCATCAAACGAACAGAGTAAAGGGTTAGGGTTAGAGACTGATGCTTTGATGCAAAAGGGAGGATAAAGTTTTAATCTTTTAATTACGAGTTGGATTTAAAACTAATCTATGAAGGAATTTGAGCACCTTTTTTATTTTATGTTACGTGCAATTAAAAAGTTCAAACAGTCGAGTTTCTTCAAAAGAAAATCTGAATCTTGTCTAATGAAAACCCGTCACCTTTATGTTTATTGAAGAAATTTCCATGATTGCATTTGAAGCTCATTTCACCCTGGAAGTCTGCAGACGCTGCAGCAGAGAACCCACACCTGATCTGAATCACCTCTTCACTTTATTGACTCGTTACATTTTCTGTTGGTTTGAGGTTTTTTTCAAGCTGAAACTTGCAGCAGTTACTTGGTAGATGTGCCAAGCCACATTCACAACCTAAACAAACCACTAGAGTTCATTTGGAAACGTACCAAGACCATCCAGACGGTTGTTTTCATCCGACCCAAATGAGACGCACTGATGAAGAAAGCAAACCAGAGTTTGTTTTAAATGGACTAAACCAGAATATCCTCAGTTTGAGGCGGAGAACCAAACCTTTGAACGTCCTTTAAGGAGTAAATCTACCCAATGAAGCATTCTTATCTCTTGTTTAAGAAGTTTTCTTTTCTGGCAGAAAATGAAACTAATGTGGAACCAAACATGCTTCACCATCATGTTAGGACATTAAATCCAACAGCGACAAGTAAAAGTTTGACCAACAGGCCTTTTCAACTCCAGGACTTAAAGACAATGAATTGGATTTATGAGTTTCTTCCTCTGTATTCGAGGCTGACTTGAGTGAAAAGATTAAACAAAGAGGGAAAAACAGGCTTTACTTCCTTTTCTCTGGAGCTGGATTCAGCAACAACCTTTGATTAAGTGTTGATGCACAAAGCATCAGGACGGTTGGTAACAAAGCAAACAAGAACAATGACAGGAGCTTTACCTGTCAGTGCAAACCTCTGAACTTTCCCTCCCAAGATGCTCTGCTTAAATTCATTCTGGCATCCTGGTTCTTCACAGAAATAAACTGCGACAAGAGAAGTTATGATCTGCTCAGAAATAAATGACTTCTGTTGCAGGAAATGAAATTCATGCAGACTGAGGCAGGAAAGCACAATAAGGTAAACAAACCAGTACAATGCAGCAGTAATTAAGACCTCATTAGTGACTTAGCAGAGCGGCAAACATCTTTGTCCAACTGGAGCGGGTAACCGCCCCGTTTCCACCTCAGCTGTCGCATACAGGAGCACGACTGTTTGGGATCAATCAGGGAGCGCCCCCGCCCTCCTCCGCTGATATCCAATGGCCTCTGTGGTTTGAGTTTGGCAACAGATAAGTGTTATCAAAGCTCTCAGGGAATCGGAACAGGTGGTAGAACAAAAAATGCGGGCAAAAACTGAGCTACATCAAAGCGAAAGCCAAACTGAGAAAGCAAAACCTGACATTAGGGTCAGCAGAAAATGATGGGCGCCAATTAGAGCCAAGAACAGAAAGGAAAGAAAGATATGGCCACACTCTCTTCCTTCAGTCGTCCTTCCCCTCAAGAACAGCGAGGCTCTTTTACAACCGCAGTAAAGCTAAACTCAGGAAGCAAAATCTGACGTTAGGGGCAGCAGGAAACGATGGGTGCCAATTAGAATCAAGAACAAACAGGAAAAAAGAAAAAGAGTTGCACTTTATTCTATCAGTCCTCCCTCCCCTCGGGCACAGCGAGGCTCTTTTACAACCACAGTAACTGCTGCACCTCTAAATTTTTGCAACTTTTAACATTTTTAACACAAAATCATGTTGGGTTGCTGGTGGATTGCCGTAGCGCCCCTACCACCAGGCTTAGCAAATTTTCCGGGGGAAACCCTGCAAAAGCTAAATCGAGGAAGCAGAATCTGACATTAGGGGCAGCAGAAAATGATGGGTGCCAATTAGAGAAAAGTACAGAAAGGAAAGGAACACAGGGCTGCTCTCTGTTCCTTCAATCCTCCCTCCCCTCGGGCACAGCAAGGCTCTTTTACAACCGCAGTAACTGCTTACACCTGACCGTCAAACGGCATTGCTGCATGCATGCACATGCAGGTACTTGGTCTTACTGCACCCGTATGCAGACTCCGCATGCTTGGCTCACAGAAATGCACATTAAGCCGAGGCCGAGCAGCTTGAAAAACACCCAGAGCGGAGACAAACCGATAGACCTGCAGACCGGCTTAAACAGGTTAAGGTTCTTGGCACCTGCTGCATCTGAACAACAGAGCTTCAGTACCTGGGAAACCAGATAACAACGGCGGTAAAGAGCTCTCTGCGGCTCTGCCTGAGTCAACAATGCCCCACTCCTTCTTTTACACGACACACACACACACATTCAACAGGATAAAAACCCACACAGACTCCTAGTAAACTGGCCCATATCAGGTTTTATGGCTTTTATGGCGACTACTGAACAACAAGAGGAACTTTTTAGGATTTTTACTTATTTATTTTTCCAGATCAGTGAGTTTTACTCCACAGGTGAGAGGAAACAGCTGAAGCTGAACATCCCGTCTAAACCCAGGAGTGTGTGTGAACGCCTGCTGCAGCCTGTAAGCAGATCCAGGCAGAGTCAGCGTCTAAAGCCATCCTCTATTGTCTCCTGCAGCTCTGTTCTCAGACACACCCTTCTTTTCTGGAGCAAGCTGTGTGTGTGTGTGGGTGTTGCTGGGACCTTAAACTTGTGAATACTGGGATCATGTTGTTCACCTCTGCAGTTGTTGGTCGGAGGTCCCGTCAGACGAGTTTCAGGCGTAAATGTGCGAAACTTTGTGGCTGGAAGCACACATCCTGAACACACCCACGACTCCAGGCAAATAGGGATGCAAATGGGACTCAAACAGAGCAGCGTGTACCAACGAGAACCAAATCGCTTTCAAGTTAGTCTTTATAATTTAGGAACGATTTCCTGAAAAATCGATAACATTCAAAATGAAAACCGACACTTTCTGTTCCCACTTAACTTCTGCAACAACCACAAGAAACCACAACCAACCGGATCTGAATCTGTCCTTCAACGTCATTATTTGCAAATTATTTTTTGCAAATAATTTGGAGGAATCCTTCAGACAAAATCTGCAAATACGGAAAAAAAATAGCAAATAATTTGGAGATAAACTCCAAATAAAACATGTGAATAATTTGGTGTTATATTACACAGAAAAATCTGCAAAAAGAGAATCTTTTTACAAATAATTTGAAGTTATGCTCCACAGAAAAATCAGTGAATAGAGAAGTTTTCGCAAATATTTTAAGTTACATTCCACAGAAAGATTGAGAATATAAAATAAACTGGTAACAATGTAAATGTAAATTCTAGAATTTTATAAAATTAGTTTCTGCAGATGTTTGATGCTGCAGAACGAATGTAGCTGATTAAAAACTGGATCATGTGTGGAAACCATTTGAAAGCCTGTACTGTTGTGTCCTGAACTCAAATTAAATCATAAACTGACTTTCCTTACAAACATTATATTAGTAGCAGATTATTTAAATATTTGGTTCTGCATTTAAAGCTGCAGAATGTAACTTTCATTTTAATTTTTTTTTTTTTTTACATATTTGTTAAAATTGTTTCAATGTCAGAACAGTTTATTGTGAAGAGATCTGTTTTCTCCACTTCCTCTTTGAGCAACTATTCCTATCTGAAGAACAAACAACCAATCAGAGCCAGGAGGCGGGTCTTAGCGCTGTCAATCATCCTCATGTATGCTGCTAAATGTGCTAATGGTGGAGAATCAACGTAGTGACAGGAGAAAAGTTTATGGTGAAGCTAATTAGCCTTAACGCTCATGGCAGACTATGTGGTAATGATTGACAGCACTAAGACCCGCCTCCTGACTCTGATTGGTTGTTTCTAGAAGACACAGGAGCTGTTCACTAATTATCTGTCACAACAGGATGACAGTTTCACCAAACATGTAAAAAATAAACATTGTTCATAAAAGTTGCTCAGTGCAGCTTTGAAGCAGCTGTTTGACTCCCAGCAGTTTCATCATGATTCATCATAACAGCTCAGACTAAAACAACAACCTGACTGCCATCGGAGTAATCACCAGGTCTGCTGTTTTAAATAGATCTCAGAAACCGCACTCCTCCATAATAACCTGCTGCAGTTTCACAGCTTCTGCCTCTCAAATGGCGCAAACTTAATGTTTTGGTGCAGCTTTGTAAACCGACTAACCTGGAAGATGAGCACTTTGAAGTTGTTCCTCTTCAGCAGGTGGTTGTGGTTGGCCTCCAGCTTCCTCACCTGCACCGCCTGCCTGTCCAGACGCTCCTTCACCTCCTTCACGTTGCCGTTGACTTTGCGGGAGCGCTCCAGCAGCTTGTTGACGCTGTTTGCGGTGGACAGGTGGGTCTTGGAGAGGCGCACCACGTCGCCCTGCACCACCCGCACGGCGCCCTCCAGGTCGGACTGCCGCTGCTCCATCCTCTGCTGGTTCTCCTGCACCGCCTCCATCATGTTCACCAGCTTGTCCAGCAGCGCCACCACCGTGATGGCGCTCACCTGGCCGGGCGGGGAGGGCGCGGACGCCGCGGTGGGGCTCAGGGGCCCCCGCAGGCTGAGCCGCTTCAGGGTCCCGATGGGGGTCGGGGAGCAGGGGGCGGAGGACGGGCTGATCTGCAGCTCCGTGTTGTCGGGCTGCAGCTGTGGGAGGGTGTGGGTGCTGCCAGATACACTGACCGACACGCTGCCGGGCTCTGCGTGGGACCCTTCGTCTTCCATGGCTCCTGAACTCAAACAGTTCCTCTGCAGAGGGGGTGAGGGGTTGCTGTCACTCTGCCGGGCTGCGCAGCGACTGCAGGCGGGTTGAGGAGCGCCTTGGACTGGGTTCGGCCTCCACGCCCCTTTCTGACACGCACAAACACGCCGTGAACTTTCCAAACCTCCCCTGCGGGCTGAAAGGAGGGGCCGCGTTGCTATGGGAGACAGCAGGCCGAGCCCTGCTGCTGCTGCTGGAGAGGAAATCCAGACCGACTGATGGGAGTTCCGGCTCCGTTTGGGATCCTGGCTCCATGGATCGGCTCACCTAGAGAACCGGTTCTTTTGACTCACAAACGGCTCCTCAGGCACTTTTCTAATATAGATATAGGAGTTGTACGACGGTGTGTTAATAGATAGATAAAAAAGGAGTAAATTTCCACCAAAAAATCAAGAAGCTTTGAGATTAATCTCAGAAACATTCTAGTTTTTTGGCGGATATTTACTCCTATTTAAAACATCTACAACAGCCCAAATACGTCACCATAGAGTTGTGACTGAAGAACCGTTTACACACATATACACACACACAAAGTTTTATAAACTTTCATTTAATTAAAGTTGGGCTTCTATGTTAAACTTTTGGTTTATGACTTTAACGATTCTTCAAGTAGTTTGATGTTTATATTCACCCTGTACATTGCGGCGCTTTAGCATTAGCTTCTACTTATTACTTCGTTGGTTTAACACCTTAGCGTTAGCTTCTGTCAGATACCATATTGGTATATCGCTATAGCTTCCACTAATTACTGTGTTAGTAGCTCTTTAGCATTAGCTTCCACTAATAACTACAATGTTTTAAAGCATTAGCTTTTGCTAAGTACCATGCTGGTATTGGTATTCCTCTAATTAATATGTCGGCATAGCAGTTTAGCATTAGCTTCTTTTAATTGCTATATTGGCATAGAGCTTTAGCATTAGCTTTTGCTAAATACCATGTTTGTAAAGCATTGCAGCGTTAGCAGAACTAATGTTTCTGGTCAGCGCTTTAGGGTTAGCGCAGCTAGCTTTAGTCAGTGAGCTGGCAGATGCAGCCGGCTCAGTCTGGGTCGACTCCCGGCTACAGTGAGTGAATGTCAGCTCTTCCTTGTATTTCGGCCTGCTGTGTGTCCATTCCACATTGAGCATGCCTGGCTGCATCTGTTAAATAAAAGTGAGGGCTACCTTTGTTTACGGCGCTGACTGCTGCGCGTTCACATCGAGCCAAACTGTCCCAGACTGTCCAGAACAAAAACAGCGAAGAAGTTTCTGCTTAACAAAAACTCATGCAGGCTTTTTCTCCAAACGGGACGCCAAAGCCACCTGGTACCTGCCTGCTCCTCCTCCTCCAGGCTCAGTGTCTATCTGAGTGTTTGTGGCCATATTTTCCTCTTGTTGTTCAGTTCTGTATCATGGCATGGAAATGTGGAAATCCCTGTTCCAACAATGAGCTCATCTACATGCTGGCATCCTGCCCTGCTCTCTTTCTCAATCTCTGTCTCTGTCACTGTAAATCTTTTATTCATAGTAACGCGATCACATGCTGCAGGGGCAAATAAAGCAGGAATGTGTCGCAATCCGAGTGGAAGTTTGCCAGGCGTGTTTTCATCTGACGGATTGATTTTCTCACAGAAACAAAATGATACATCCGACCCACGACTCCGTTATCAGATTATGCCTGCAATAAAATCTGCGTTGGGTTGGCTAAAGTTAAAGAAGCATTGTTTCTGCTAATATCAATACATTCACACCCATAAACTGGGATTAGGCTTCCTGTAAATGCTGGTTGAAACACAGAGGAGCCACACCTTGGGACAATAGTAAAAAAACTGCTGCAGAACGACTCTGTCCTTCTATTCAAAGCTGAAGCAAGAACCAACACCAGAGTCAATACCTCAGGATTGTTTTGTGTGTACATTTTGATTGTAGGAACTTTTTTATTTCAAGGTTCATCTGCAAAAACTGGTGTTTGCATGTTTGGGTTGGTTTATTGTTTGGACGGCTGAACCTGGGTGTTTAAGAGGATCCACATTTAATTGTCTTGCTGTATTTCTCCCAATCAACAGTTGGTGATTTCAGGTGAACCCTGGTCTTACCTTTATCCTCCAGCAGCTCGTCAATGTTTCCAATCGACTCGTTAGCTTCCTGAATGATAAAGCATATGTCCACACCCACTAGAAACCATTTAGGGCAGCGGCATATCCAGTAGCTAAGAGTTTGGACATCATGAGCTGCAACCGACGGTTTATATACTGGAGAGTAAATAGTTGCTCCATTTAATGGTAAATTACTAGTAAGTACGGCATTAAAATGAAAATGATCAAAATAAAGAAATACCTACAAATAAATACAATAAAAATAGAAAAGGTCTTTTAAAAAAAAGCATGTTTGATTGAGATTTTTCTTCAGCTTTGTTTGTTTTCACCATAACATAAAAGCCCTGAGGGCTGAATTTGACCATTTCAGTAACTTTAAAAATGAGAGCAATGTTTCCAGAGTCTTTCTGCAGGGAGTTGGACCGACTGAAGGCATTTATAAATGTCAAATTCCTGATCTGAGACCAACTTACCGACTTTCACGCTAAATTTATCAATTTTTTTAGACCCTCCAGCAACTTTTTCTCACAACAAATCAGATGACTGTTTTCTGAGAATTTGGCGACAACATGATTGAGATGATTTTATATCTGAACTGTAACATAATCAATAAAAACATCCCATTCAACCCAACACTGCAGAATAAAACTAATTTACTAAAAAAAAAAGTCCCAATTTTACAGAAACATAAATATAGCACTCTTAATGACTAATTTATACAAATTATCCAGAAAATGGTTGAGTTTTGCTTTAGTTGCTCTTTAAGTTTGCAACAGCCAAATGTTACTACTGGAGGAAACGACAAAGAAGACGACAGGAAGTGATGGGAGGTTCATGGCACTGCATGTTTTATAATGACTAATCCGGTGAACAAACCTATTGATGTTTGATTTAATTTAATTTCTCATTTAAAGGAAAAAAACTCAATTCTGAATTTGTGCTTTTTGACATTTGTTATGGAAACGCAGCTTCTAAAACTTCTGTTGAAAAGTTAATATCTAAACCACTTTGTGTACTTCTGGATGTCCAGACCAATCTATGAAGTCGGTTAATTAAGATGATGATGTCAGTTTTTAGAGTGAATGCTGTAAAGAAACGATCCTGGTGTCATAAAGGGATCGTTTAAATCTGACACCAGTTACTGACAGGAGAGTTTGCAGTTTGCCATGTTTTCTTTTTTTGTCACAGCTTTGCCTTTTCGCAGCCAGAAGAGTCAGCGGCAGATTCCTCTGTGTCAACATGTGAGGTTAACACCTCCTCTGCAAAGGGCTTTCACTCGATCAGCATCAAAGCTGTGAAAGTCACGCTGAAGTGGGAGATATTCACTCACCAAATACTGTAACTTCCTTCTCAGGCCGAGTCCAAACCCAGATTCTGCCGTCGCTTTCCCCGAGAGACGGACACATTTGTTGACACAAACGTTTGACCTCTTGTTCCTCCACTCTGACTTTTCCCACTTTCACTCAGGGGACTCTGTGCAGGGAAGGGAACGACCATCCCATCCGGACTTTTGGCCCATTTTCTTTCCATCCATCCTTCCTCTTTTCAGTCTTTTCCTAAACGGCTGGAGGTTTTCCAGTTCTCCAGTTTTCCTGCTGGTATGTTCTGTTTCCCAGTGGATTGCAGAGGAATGTCATCTTGTTTGGCATTAACTTAAACATCCTTCACAGCCTATAAATGTGATAAACATCACATCATGATTATCTCTGTAAGTCAGCAGCAGAAGATGGACCCAATAAGTCACCTAGAGGCTGAGAAATGCAAACATGACCTAATTCACTTCCTCAAAAGCTCTTCCCTAAATTAACTCATCTAAGATTATGCTTCCTTCTTATAGCAGAAATTCCTATTATGTATGTTTTCTTATTTTGTTAACATAATCTCCCCATCATAAAGACTCTCCAGAGTAGTTTTGCAGAAACTTTGCAGCAGAGACTCGTTCCCTTCAGCAGACAGGCTGCAACACGCTGAACCTCCAGGAACCTACCAGGGCGGGGCGTTTATGTAAGCTGCTGGCCTCTAAGAAAGGCTGATTTGCAGATTCATTGGTTTTTATCCTTTGACAAAATGTCACCAAAGCAGATTAATTCATTAAAAAGGCAGAAAAAAGGCATTAATTTCACCTGTTACACTAAATGTTCATGGATGGAGGCTGTGGATCTTCTCTAAGGGAGTTTTCCCACCTGGTAGATTGGTAGACTGGGTTTCATTTGGGAACAAAATGACATTTGTTACATTTTTAGCAGGTGTGGTTTTACTTTCTCACTGCACTGTTTGACGTCAATGTTCTTCTTCTGCGCATGTGAGTTGCAAACTGTTCTGAATGCAGTCACATTTAATTAGTAGTATGAACTAATAAAAAAAATAGGATTTCAGCAAAGAAATTGGAAAAAAAAAAAAAAACTGGAATTGAGCAGCCTTAGTTTGTTTTCCACACCTGATAGTCCAGTAGACTCGGTTCAATTGGGACCAAAGTTGCAACATTTGCTCCATCTCCACCTGCTGCAGTTCACTTTCTCTCTGCTCTGAGTCAAACCAACCAAACCCTTTGACAAACCTGTTCCCCTCCTGGCCTGTGGGGGCGCCACACCAAGGACCACTGAAGGAAACAACATGAAGACACAGTGCAATAAAACACAGGTTATGGTACCACACACACTCAGCTGGTGGCATCAGATTTAAGCCGTTGGAAGATTGAGCACAAGTCACTTCTCCTGCTAATGCTAGACTCGCATGTTTGTGTTTGGTTGTATTTACCCAGAATGCCCTGCACTGTAATCCACTTCCTGCTTTTGGAGCGGTCTCTGTTCACATATGGATTCGACCCGTGCCAGAGTTCACTTCAACCGAACTGAGACCGAGGTTTTTACGTGGATCAGTTTGCGTCAGAGTTCGGTTACGTATTCACTCCTTCCCAAACAAAACGGACCCTCTAGGCAAAAAAACTACAGTTGGATTAAACCGGATTAAACATGGCTGGTAGGATTGAACCCTATGACCACAATTATGCCAAATCAGGTGAAGCAGCCACATCCTGCCTGCTGCCTTTACTTCCTCTTTAATTTAAGCCGGTTTGGTGCAGCCGACACATTTCCTGATCAGTGTTTAAATGGCACCCCCGATGTTCGTGATTACCTGCAACAGCAGCGGGCAGATGGGCCAACCTGTGATGATACGATGGATGCCCGGCAGCGTTTGATTTGTATAAGCAGCTCAGGCTGGATGTCTGGTCGCGCAGTGGGAAGAACGTAAGCAATGGTACCCTTTAGTCGCTAAATCAAAGGCTCCTGCAGAGAAGAAAATGGCATGCTGGGACCAAAACAGATGGTGATGGATCTTTAAATGACCCTCTTCTGCAGAGCGCCGTGTTGGACACTTACTCACATAAACGTGGCCTTGCACACTACAAGAATAATGTGTTTATTTGTGGTGTGTAATTTTGAAACGCTGCAAGTACTGCCGCTAATGGACCAATTTCAGAAGCACTGAGCGTGACACACACACTCACTCAGCTGGTGAGGAAAAGCTTTCAGCAGGTTGGCGTCTCTCTCCATTTGTTTTCAGGTGAACACCATCAGTTCTCAGAGCAAAGGGCCAGTTCAGTTCGTGACGGCAGCTCCGGTGCAGTTTGGTGGTTGTGAATCAGTGTGAGGACTCTCCTGGGCCGGAGCCACATGCCTCCAGCCACAGCCGCCTGTTTCCATACATATTTTTTGATCACTTGCGTTCCACCTCATTACAGTCATGCAGAGAAAATTCAGCTATCAGGTGGGATGTAAATGATCTACATTTGGATGTCCTGGGGAGATACGGGGCAAGTCCACACAGGTTACGGTACCAAGAACCTCCCTGGGAATCAGACACAGTTTTGTCAAAGAGGACTGGAAACTAAATGCATCAGGTTTGCTAACAGGGTTGCCAGATCTGACTGGCAGCTTCCAGCCCAAAAACAACGTTTAACCCGACCAAATCCAGAACAAAACAGCCTCTAATCTCATGTTGACTGATTCTACAGATTTCAAAATAAGTTAACAAAAACTATAAGTGCAATAACTGTATTTCTACCAAACAATGACAAGAATTTAGTTAGAATTTCCATCTGAAACCTTTCAAAAATTTGACCAAAGTTAAAATTTTAACAACTTGTCCAAAGTCCAGTCATACACATTCAAAGCAGACCAACTGGGTGGAAACCTGCCCAATCTGGCAACCCTGTCTGCTAAAGCAGCGGCTAACATTACACCTGCAACTAGAGCCAGCAGAGTAACCTTTGACCTACAGATGTGACCGTTTAGGTGTGAGAGAACTGACTAAGAGTACATTTCTGAAGCAAATGAGAATTTTTGAAGAATAAGGATTATAAAAACATTTATATCCTTTGTTGCTTGAGGCGGTCCAGAACTAAATGGAGCGCAGCAGCTGAGCTGATCTGTTCTCTCAGTACTGCTCATTAAACTCTGTTTTTGCTTTTCAGCAACTGAAACTATGATGTCACTGGAGACCTATGCACTTTCACTGCCTTAGGTCACTGAGCGAGGCTCGACTGCATCTCCTCCACCGATCCAATAAAAAAAAACACTCATTTACATCTTTAGAGCAAGGTGGTGCCTTTTGTTATGCAACGTTTCGTAAAAATCACATCATGGTGGTTCTGCATTTAGATGATCATGTTGTTTCCTTCTGACCGTGTGTCAATTTAACTTAGTGACCACAAGTTTATTTATCTTTCTTCTACTTACAGAGCATTCACTTTAATCCAAATCCGGTCCATTTGTCCAGAAAGTCCGGTTCGTTTGGGGAGGTGTGAACGCTAATTGAACCAAAAAAACAAACTGTCCTCCGACTGCAAACCTCGCTCTCGCTTCAGTTGAAGTGAACTCTAGTGAATGGATTGAATGTGACACCAAGCAGACTGAAAGCAGGAAGTGGACTAAAGTGCAGGGAATTCTGGGTAAGTACAACCAAAACAAACATGTTAGCTTAGCGCTAGTGGGAGAAATAGCTTGTGGCCTTCCAATAACAACAATAGATAAAATCTGACTCCATTTTATAAAGAAGTTGCGCTCAGTGTCGTTTTCTTGAGTGGGTCTTGGTGCAGCGCCCCCACAGGTGAGGAGGGGAACAGGTTTTGCTTGGTTTGAGAACTGCAGCTGAAAATGTATAAATGTTGCAACTTTGGTCCAAAATTGAACCGAATCTACTTAAACTACCATGTGTGAAAAGAGTTTTAGTGTCTGCTATGAGAAACCGTGGTTCTATAACTCCTATAAAATCAGCAGAAATTACTCAGGATTATCATGATTTGATCAGAGGTAAAAATCTGTCATATTTCATAAAGCATAAAAATCCAAACTGAAATCAGAACCAAATGGGATTAAAAGAGTTTAATCCAGAATTTTCAGATAATATCCAAATTAGTTTAAAGAAGTCAGGTTTGGGTATTTTATGACCATTTATCTCCTTAGATTATTAAAATAATAAACAACAAAAAATAAACCTGTGCAACAGTTTTAGTACGTGGGTATGAAATGGTTTCTTTACTAAACCTTTATGCATACAAACAAAATCAGTCTGAAGAAGGGGAAAAGATGCATTTAACAACTTTCATGTGATGTTATATACAAAAAACTGGAACTTTGACTTGGACATAAACAATAATAATAAAAAAAACACTTTTCTGATCTCTTACAAACATAAATATATCAGTTGTCTTAAATGATTTTATTTTTAGCAGGATTTCCTTTCCTTGCAGATTACAGCTGCTGAATGTTTCAGTTTCTGGTTATGATTGAACATCAAAGGCTGTTATCTTTCCAGTCGGTAAACAGAAGTCTAAAAAAAGCTGGACCCTGTATCGCTCACCAGCAGCTTTTACTGGATCCTGATGTCTGAAATGGGAAACCTGGACGTTCACAGAGTTTTCCTTCCTGTTCCTCCAGCCTGTCAGATTTATGCCGATATCAGCAAACACATTTTATCATTCACAGGAGGAAAAAGGACGATGGCGCAGATAAAATGGAGAAAACTATCAGATTATTTTGGTAGATTCAGTGAAAAACCCTTGCAGAATCCATAATAAAACTTCAAAATAATAAATATTTATTTAAAATCAGGTTACAGTTTTATTAAAAATAACTCTGACCATATCAAAGCAGTTTTTATCATTACATTTTGTTCAGTTTGCATTTTGTTTATTATAAAAATATAAAAAAAATATTTTCACTATCATTGTGAATGTAGCTCCAGTCACTGTTTTGAAATATTACATTTTAGTTTCTTTCTAAAAGTGCAGAAAACATAAATAATTACGACTTTGAAACCAAACATGACTATTAGTACCATTAGCATGAACGCAGCCAAAGTTATGAAAATAAAAATAAAAGCAAAAAAGAAAAAATCCAGGGAACGGTAAAAAAATAGTAATATTTTCTGTCACTGTTATTTATATTTTAAAGAAAAGTTTTAAAGTATTACAATTTTAAATAAGTGAAGGTAACAGATTTATTCCTATAAAAATTGTATTTAAATAAAAACAAAATATATTTAAAAATAAATGCATGTTTGTCTGTTTTATATTTAAAGATTTAGTGTTTTAAAAATTATAAGAATCAGACTTTCATCGTAATAACGCGGTAATAACACTGTCGGTAATTCTGTGTATATTTTTGTGACGGTCGAAACAGTAAAAGAGAATTAAGTCACTATGAAAAACAAAAACAATTCGTTGTCGGCAGGATTCGAACCTGCGCGGGGAGACCCCAATGGATTTCTAGTCCATCGCCTTAACCACTCGGCCACGACAACACGGCAACGTAACCTCCCTATGACGCAATATGAGGATATATTTTCCCCGCGGTTCTGTCTCGCAGGCGTTTTGAGTTATTTCTATAATTCATCCGAAACCGAATACTTCACGCACCGAATACTTCACGCACCGAATACTTCACGCACGGTCACATGTTTGCGGAATGTGCGTTTTCGCTAAACACGCGAAAATTTCGTTCTCCGTGGTCAACAACTTTGAAATGTCCAGATTCATGAACAGGCCGGAACCGGAACAATGTCGACCGCTGTACTACTGGATCAGGAGACAACAGCACCATCTAGTGGCGGTTTACACCTGTTGCTTTGACTGACAATTTTATTTGCTACCACCTAAATATGAACATGTTTGTTTTACTGAAGCGGGTAAAACAAACACAAATTGTACTTACGTAAGAGGAAGAGTACTTAAAATTAATATTTCTATTAAAATGCAAAGTAGGGTTCAGATGAAGTACGTTTCATTTAAAATGTCACTCAAAGTTTCAACTCACCTGTGTATGGCATTAAATGTACGAAAAATATACAAAAATACGAGTTTCCAGAGACTTAAATAGTTCTGTTTTGTTGGGCAAAATATGGAAACACTTATAAAAACAGTATTAGTATTAAATTTATAAATATTTTAGATTAATCTCAAATTTTCAGTCTTTTCAAAGATTTTTGACTTTTTTAGCTCAGAAATTTTCTACTTCAAAATAAATGTCCTGGCCTCGCTAAGCACTGTGACTCTTAGCAGTAACTCAGCTATACAGGTAGTTAAACAG
The DNA here is from genome assembly GCA_903066815.1 of Brachyrhaphis roseni. Taxonomy (NCBI): domain Eukaryota; kingdom Metazoa; phylum Chordata; class Actinopteri; order Cyprinodontiformes; family Poeciliidae; genus Brachyrhaphis; species Brachyrhaphis roseni. The sequence goes on from CAEFZY010070387.1 coordinate 53,390, forward strand.
TTTCCCATCCGTCCACCAAGAAGCACTCCATTTGGTTCTTTAGCAGGGTTTAATGAGAATCGTGTAAAACTGTAACACACAAAGGTACAGAAAATGAATGTCAGCTAGGCTAACACATTGGGCAACTTACACGTTGGGCTGTAAGAAGCCTAACTTACAGCCCAACGTAAAACCCGTTATGTCAACGGTTTTTATGTAACCCGTTGATATAAAATATGTCAACAGGTTGCAAATTATAAAATATGTCAACGGGTTACAAATTATGACTTATGACAAGCAACTTAGAACAGTACTTACAGACGATGCCGTTTCTGCACTTAGATTAAGAAAAACACAACAAAAAGGGCTTCTTTCAGAGCGCATGGATCAACAGGCTTTTTTCCCTGTCCGGTAAAAAGGTCGTAATAATAAAAGTGACCACAAGATGGCGTCAGTGAACCAGCAATAGACAAAATTATAACATTTGCCACTAGGTGGTCTCAGTAGATGAACTTAACATTGAATGACATTAAATTAACAAGTTTCACTACAATAAACACAAAATAAGGTAAAAATATTGTTCGTTAGAATGAATGAAAAAATATTTAGGTACTTAAATAGCACATTTTGTAGTGAAAATGTCCGAGACTGTTGCCTACTAGCATAAGCTAAAGCTAATGTTAGCCACAAAGTTTAAAGAAAGTAAAACTCACCTTCGTACCTGTGAATGTATAACGACCCGTTTTCCTAAAAACCTTTCTCCTGCTTACTTACTGGACCTTTGGTTCGATGTTCATCATTAACTGTTACCTTAGGTTAGCTGTACAAGGAGTGTAAAATGCAGACACGCAAAGGGCCCGTTGTTAGAGCCACTTCATAGTATCACTGCTGCCATCACCTGTTTGGGAGGGGAACTGCTTGTTTCCTAAGGGAACAACTGACCACTGCTGTTGTATCAACCTTCCAGAACCTCTCAGGTTCTGGTTCTGGTTCTGGTCTGCATCCCCAGAACCAGAACCAAACGAGGAGAAGCAGCATTCAGCTTCTATGCACCACAAGTTTGGAACAAACTTCCAGAAAACTATGAAACAGCTGAAAAACTGAATTCCTTTAAATCTCGACTAAAAACCTTCCCGTTTAGAATTGTTTTTGAAACGTAATCAATTACAAATTTAATGATGGAACTTGACTTAATGTAGTTTTTGATTGTTGATTCTATGTTGCATGACTTTGTGTTTGTTATGATGTAAAGCACTTGGAAATGCCTTGCTGCTGAAATGTGCTAATCAAATAAAAATTGATTGATTGGCAGAAATAGGCGCCTCATTGTGGGAGAGAAGAAAGACGACACAAGAGCAAAGTTAGAGATCACCTCATTTACTCAACAGAGAAACAATAAGCACCAAACACTCACACATATCTGCAGTCATAACATCCTGTAGCTGCTTAAGCAACTGGATGGATTTTACCCTGAAGACTTGGATGAAGATGAAGACTTGAACTCTGACAGCTGATGGAAGTCCACCATCAGTAGTCTGTCCTGTTGCAACATGAAAACAGATGGTCTTCCTAAGATTAATCCCCAAAATCTAAAAGAAAGTGCTTCTAACCATGAAGGAAGTTCATACTCTGACACATTTGCTGCGTTTCCACTACAAATGTAAAAACTTTGTCAATATTCTGCTAGTATTGGAAAAAGAGAACAACATTTCACAATTGTGGGTTTCCATTAAATAAGAAACACATTTAAAAGTCACATGTGAATAAGTTTGTCATTAAAAAACTCCACAACATCCTCCAACTACTTGCTGTCTTCTTCTTTGTTGTTTCCACCAGCAGTAATCTGGTGGTCATGTGACTCCTGTGATGCAAAAAATTTTTTGCCACTGCAGATTTACAAAATAAACAATATTTGATGCGGCCAAAACAAACCCACCTCATTCTAGTGCCAAAACTTATCAAAAAACAAGATCCTTCAAAACTTTCTATTAAGCAAATGTATTTTCTAAATTATACATTTATGGTCAATGGAAATGAAACTACTATCTTGTTTCACAATCAAAACATTCTTCCCTTAAATTAGTTGTTTCATTGTTCATGAAATTACACAAATAATGAAAGACTTTGGTTTACAAATTTCAGACAACAAAACTGGAAGCCTGAAGGTTTTCTGAACTCGTCCCACATCTGGATCATGTCAGGAAGAAAATCTGAAACGTACGGCTGAAAATCGGTTCACATCAGTCCATACCAATAATTGTCAACATCAATAATTATTGATTAGCTTTTGATTTAAATAAACTTTTCCTGTTTTATTCAGTTATGAGCCTCGGTGGGGAAACTTGAAACTGCTGCTGCGTCAGTTACTCAGCAGGCCGTTGCTAGGTAACCAAGGAGCGAAAGAGTTGATTCCACCAAGCTAGCTTAGCTGTGAGAACATGAATGGATAGAATATTCTACATATTGAATATTCTACCAGAAGTATTATTTAACTGATTTATTGTCCAGTCCTACCGAGACATTTTTATTGTTCTTTCCAACATCCATCACTTTTAATCCTGACAGAAAACAATATTTAAGGCGATAAAACGTGTCAGAGAGAAGTTATTAACTTGAGCAGTGAACGAAAATGTGAGCATCTGATCGGTTAGCATCCTGATCCAGCTCTGCTGTAACGATGTTCATTCTTTGAACTTTGATGGTTTTTGTAATTACTCTGTTAATTTTAGGTCCAGGTTCACACATCTAATTGCTGTAAATGAAATTAAATGAATCAAACATTTTTGCAGCGTTTGTGCTTTATTTGTTAAACACAGTGAAACATCCAATCAGCACAAATTAAATCAAATCTGTTACCTGAGGCAGAGTGACTGGATTAGCAACAAGCTAAACCGCTGACGGCTAAAACTTGTAAGGTTTAATTTCAACACAGCAAAAAGTGATTTAATTTCATTTACACTCAAAAAGAAAACACACCAGTTGTTTTAAATTCTTCTTGTTGGGAAATAAAATAATTTTCTCTTTAAAAATAAGAAAGTGGAGAAATATCAATACTAGCACATTTGCTATAGTATTTAACCATACTTGAAATATAAAAAAACCCACAGATACATGACATTCATAAAATTATAGCTTCTAACATGTTTAACTTTACTATAAAATCCAATTAAAACAATTCAATCTGTTGAATGAATTCCTGCAGTGGAAGGAAAACCAACAATCTCTGACTAAAACCAACAGTTCTTCTACATACTAAATGAATCTATGTAAACCTCTGGACTACCTTCCTGGAGTTTCTGTAATTTACAGATAGGAACAATTTTAGTCATCAAAACTGATATAAAACAATGAAAAAACAAAATGAACGGCTCTTCCAGCAGAACGTCTCTGTGGTGGCCGCCAGGGGGCGCTAAAGGACGCCTCAGATGGAAAATAATAAAAACACACAAAAAAAGGAATCCAACACATTTTAAATGAATGTGATCTGTTTCTCAATCATTATTATAAAATATATGTTATAGATGGAGAATAGAAGATAGAAATATTCTTCACTCCCCGAAAGCAAAACATTTTTCTGACATTTATCAAGTTGCTTTGCTCCTCCAGCTAGAATCGAAACGCTTCTGACGCGAAAAAGACCTGCTGTTGAGAGAAAATATAATTTGCTGCGATTAATATGAAAAGATTAAATATTTTCTTGTAAAAAGAGGGATTGTGGTGAAAATTGTATCTGGTGTTAAATTAAGATGAATAAAGCCTGATAAGATTTTCCTCTAGTCAATGCCAACTAAAATCAGGAGGTTTAATGCAGCACTGATGTTAAGTGAATGAGGTAACTACTGAATAATAAACAAAAATGATTAAAACAAAGTAAAATTCAATGTTTCTTTCCATATTTTGTATTTGTGGGTTTGCTTCTGGCCGTTTGGGAATCATAGTTTTAAAGTGAACAGAGCATCAAGACTGAAAGACAGAACAGACCGAGGCAACATGTAAACATTTCGTGATATAAATTATTTATTTACATTTACAGAAAAAACGGACCCATCAAGACAATGTCGTAATAACTATTGGAAATAGAACTCAACATACAGTAGCTGACGTCGTCGTCACAACCGAACAGAGAGCTCTAGAATGACGTTGTGCCCTCCGTCACAGGTCTCCTATAACACAAGGTGCAAGGCATCACGTGTAACCCGAAACCCCGCCCTCCCCCCTCCCACACTGAACACACACTGCGGTTATTAAAGCCCCGGTACCCTGCTTTGCACTACCCCCGGTTTGCTTGTTGCCCCTCGTCTACAAAGAACAGACGCCGGCTAGTCGGCCTCTACCAAAGCGCACACATCTAATAAGACACTCACACACACTCACATTCAGTGTCTTCTACGCCTCCCCCCGTCTCCTACTGCAGTTTTTCAGAAAAAAATCCTCGGAAAAAGGGAGACAGCGTCGGCGTCCGATGGCAACAACATCGTCCTGACGTACAAGTCGCTGTGCCAGCGTCCTCTGTGGTCGTTAGTACCCAGGAGAGGGGAGCCGAGTGAAGGGAGGCGGACGCTAACGGTCAGGGTTGGCCTACGAAGGAAACATCTAACGCCACGGCGCTGCGTCGCGTTGGGGAGACGGGGGGCTGGGCGCTGTCCGGCGAGTCTGGGCTCAGATAAGACGAGTGGAGGCGCGCATGGTGTTCTCAGAGCTGAAGTGGACATTGTTCTGCTTTTGCCGGTTGATCCTGTTGGTGCGAGGGCACTTCCTGCAGAAACAGGAGACAAGGATGACACAGAGAGAGAGACGTTAATGACCAGATCGACTCGGTTCGACTGGGGAGCAAAGCTGCAACGTTTGGTACATTTTCATTAAACAACCTAAACTCTTTGAGAAACCTGTTCCCCTCCTCACCTGTGGGGGCGCTGCAGCAAGAACCACTGAAGGAAACAACAAAATCCTCTGAAGACACTGATTGCAGCTTCCTTCTTTACAAAATGTAAACAAAAATGGAGTAGCGTAGATTTTAGCAGTTGGAGGATTTCTCTTTTGTCTTTGGTAAAACACCATAAGCTATTAAATGTTAGTGCTAAGCTAGGATGTTTGTTTTGGTTGTATTTACCCAGAATGCCCTGCACTGTAGTCCATGACCTGCCTTTGGAGGGCTCTCTGGTTCGCTTGGCGTTCACATATGCATTCGAACCGAGCCAGAGTTCACTTCAACCGAACCCAGACCGAGGTTTGTAGGTGGACCAGGGTTTGCTTTCTTGGTTTGATTAGCATTCACACCTCCCCAAACAAACCGGACTTTCTAGGCAAACGGACTGGAGTTGGGTTAAAGTGGTAAAGTATCAATGACCTCCAGAAAAGTGGTTTTGATCATCTATTCACGGATAGAAAAGCTTTCTGACCTCAGCGAAAATGATTTGTCAGTTTCCCCAGAAGACTCTGCATGAGCAAACGAGGTGAGCTGTGTTTTAAAAGGCATTACATATCACTGTAAAATACTCATACAAATATATATATATATATATATAGAGAGAGAGTGTTAGCCTCTGACATTTAATAAAATATTTTAAGGGTTTTGGCCGAGGAGGTGGTGAAGCCGTGATGATAAAGAGGAGACAGTTTATAACAAGTACAGCCGCAGCCGCCGCCGCTAACGTTTCATTATAGGAGCTACGTCTCAGAGCAACTCTGGTAAAAACGTTGTTAAAGGGTTAATAGAGGAGCCATGTTGGGATGACTTCCTGGAGGCGGAGCAGGAATTTTTAAAGAGACAGAGCCCCAATTTCAAGATGTTCAATTACAAAAACAAACAGAACATGAACCAGGAGAAGCTAAAACCACCACTTCAAGAGTTCTGGGTATTTATTTATAGATGAAGATGGTTTATTTTAAATTTTAATGCAAAATATAAAGATTTTTATTCTGTTTTGGCTTAATTGCTGCTCTGACTATGTTCTTTCAAAAAATGTTAATATTTTTTGAGTCTTTATGATCCAGCTAGTTAATCAATTCCTAAATTAGATGACGATTATTTCAATAGCTGATTAATCATGATTAATCGTTTCAGTCCTAATGGAAACCCGGCTGCTGTGTTTGTCGTCATGGATGGATGGACAGATGTGTGTGTGTGTGTGTGTGCGACTCACCTGGTGATGCAGAGCACCACCACGCAGATGATGACCACCTGCAGGGCTCCGATGATGGAGGCGATCAGGACGTAGTGCAGCTTCCCAGAGCCCGGTACCACATACAGCACGTTGTACTCTTTGATGTCACATTTAGGGCCCATGTAGCCTGAGTGACAGCTGAGATCACACACACACACACACACACACATTTATACAGAAGTGAGGAGAGACAGGCAGAGAAGAAAAAGTCAGTGAGCGACAGGTTAATAATTTTCTGCGTTCTAATTGAAACGTTCTCGTTGAATTCAACATGGTGTCTGTTATTTCTCCTTTGCTGTGACTGTTTTGATGAAAGTGAGTGACGGGGAACCAGGAGGGGGCGGTCGGTTCACACGGAGAGGCGAGACGTGCATGATCCTCTCTTTGTTCTGGGCTCCTCGTCCTGATAAAGGAGCTGCAGGCCTACTTAACAGATAAAAGTGGCGCTGAGTATTTCACTCTGAGTACTACAGTGACACTGATTACACAGACTGTCTGTTGCTGACAGCAGAGCTTCCTCCTCTGCTGCCTCTTTTATGAAACCAGAATGTCCAGAGCGAGGCGGTGGAGACGCGTACAAAAGCCTAAAAACAATATAATCTGTAGTTCCAGAATTATAATCTGACACTGACTAGAAATGTTTGAGTTAATGAGAAAAAGGGCAACTAATCATAAACATTAGTTTAGCTAATGATAATGTGCTTAATTCAACCATGTTGATGCCCACCATGCCTCAAAAGATTGTGTAAATTTTGCATGTATTTTTCATTAACACCCCAAATAAATGTATTTTTCTGTACAGCTAATTTGTTTATTTATTGTGTTCTTGCCATTTGCTCAATAGCTTCCTGAAAAAAATAGATTTATGTTTATATTTTTCTCTATTGTTTGTTTTGTTTCTGTATGTTTCTTGTTCTTTAAAAAGAAAATAAGGAGAGGAAATGGAACTGCTGCCACTTCAAAATAAGAGCTTGAAAAAAACGTCAAACTACTTGAAGCATTCTTCCCAGTCTATAAACAAAACTGCAACTTCAAATTTATTCACCTGAAAGTTTACAAAACAGCCAATTGAATTAACGCTTTTAATGTACTGGGAAAAATTAAATTGGGGAAAGCTAAATGCGCTAAATGTTTACAAAGTTAGCAACAATGCTAAATAAAAAATAAGCTCCACTATTAGCAGAAGCGTTCCCACCACTTACTGATGAGACATTAATTATTGCTCCTAGTGAGTAAAGACTGAGTGGAATCAGTGTTGAGCACATTTGCGCTAATGCGGTAGTAGCTGAGCTAATTTTTTTTATTTAGCGTTTTAGCATTTATGCTAACTTTGAAAAGAAGACTTAGCTTCCCTTTTTGGATAAATTCTGAAGCACTAATTTACTGTGTTTTTTAAGTTTCAGTTGTCCAGTTTGGCTTTTCTTCGAAGCCTTACTGTTATTAGCAACCGAGCTAGCAAAACTAAACAAGCGTAAAACTGCGAAAAAAAAGAATCACTTCCTGAAAGCTCAACCATGCTAATAGGAGTGCAATAACACATTTACCCCTTTGGAGGGCGACATAACATATTGTATATCATTACGGTTGAAATTAGCATGTTTGGCGTTACCAAAGCTAGCTTTTAAGCTAGCAGAGAACAGCATCTGCTGTGGAATCCTCTGTGGAAGACTCTTATCATGTTATGACTTGTTCATCACGGTGCAGACATGAACGCCGTCTCTCTCCGGCAGAAGCACATGGACTCAGAGACTAATGGAGGTGATCTTTGCTGTCAGACACGAGGTAAAACGGTCTTCCCTTTAATATTCCTCAGCAGCTCCTCTTCTCTAGCCGCTCCTGCCGTCTCCGGGGAGGTTGTTACCCACCAACACCTGCGCATCCTTGTTTAGCACAAACACACACCGTCTCCTTTCTGTTCTCCATCCGCTCCACCCGACAGCGTGAGGAAGCACAGTGCAACCTTGTTCTGTTTGGGACGCTGTGCTGCACACAGACACACACTCATCATTCCCAATCCAGACCGCTCTGCTTTCTGGTCTCATTATTTGGGGGAAAACAACAACTGGGCTGCTTTGGGCAGCCAGCAGGGGGCAGCAGAGATCCTCCGCACGGCCAGCCTGATAATCGCTGCTCAGTATGCAACCAGAAGGTCTGTCTGGGCGAGTCGGGGCGATGGAGGTTACAGACAACGGAGGAGGGACTGAGAGGCGTCAGGACCCCCTGCTGCTGCCATGTGAGGCTGGAAATTATTTTAAAGATGTTTCAGCTCAGATTTATCTGAGTTGTGGGTTTTTGAAGGTTCGTAACATCAATAAGGTCTTAACATCACTGCTATTTATGGATAAAATATACTGTACCTGCATTCTGCTGGATTACAGATGTTTGTGATATGACAAAGCCAGCCCTTCAAAATAAGAGCTTATTCTCACTAAAGTAAGTATTAGGCAGAGTCAGCCATTTTGTGAGAGTATGGCTTGGTGATTCCTAAACCCCCAAACATTTGACTTTGGGTGGACAGTAAACAAAAGCTACTTTGCTTCATTTTAATTAACTAAACCAGTTTTACTGTAGCCTGCTGAGCTCCAACATGTTCTACCGCTAAACTCAAACCCAACCTGACATGGAGGCAGACGTTCCTGCAAAACATTCAGTTTTTCACCAAAAATCTGATTTACCAACTATTTTCAGAAGGATGTTTAAATTGATGCAAAATCATGTTCTTTACTATTTAACTGAAAGCATTTTGTTCTTTTCTGTTAACAGCAATTTTTTTATTGGAGGACTTAACACTTTTAATTGAGTTAATTATAGGGTCTATACTTAATAATCAATCACATTTTATGTCTAGAAAATAAGGAACATTTTCAATTCAAAAAACCCTTTTGCTGTTAAAGCATTGAACAAATAGATGTATATGAGCTCAGCAACAGAGATATTTATAGTTTTCAATCTGTTATTCAGGTTATTAAACCACCAGATTGATGCAAAGTAATATTATATTCTATTTCAAGTGTTTCAGAGACCCTGATTATTTATAGAACTTCTTTAGAAAATGTGGATTGATTTTACCTTGACTGCATGCCTTTGTATGAACCAAACACAAATCTCTTGTGAGGAGCAGCATTTTTTTCAGGTGGGCGATGCCCCCTTTCAGCCCCCCCTTTGGGAACACCACTGCTAAATAGTTATAAGTGTGTGCTTTTATTTGGGGCTTAAAATCAGAAAAATAACTCTAGAGATGCAAAAACCTTTCAGAGTTTAACCTTAACTCTCCTCTTCCTCGCAGACTGAATTATTGCAATTCCCAGTCATACTGATTAAATATCAATAAGAGGCGATAACAGAGTTATATTAATGATGCGACTTCATTTCCCGAATATTTTGCTGTTACTTATTACATTTTATTGATGAATGCAAATTAGATACTTGGAGCCAATAAACTGAATGATGCTCAGACGATAAGAAATGCCCCTACAAACAATCACTCAAGCACCAGCAGATAAATTTAAATCAGCGTCACAAATGAATATTTAAAGTGAGGAAGGCAAAAAAGCAGGTATTTATCCAGGTTATCTGTGATCAAAAGTCTGAACAGCTTCATTAAATCCTGACGCTGATCTGAGGCCAGCAGGACAGATATGTTGATAAATCTGATTGTGGAAGATTAGCACCGCAGCACGGAGTCATTATGCACAGGAGTTCACTGTGCTTATAAAAAAAGGCTTCCAGAAAGTGCTGGAAGCGTTGTTTGGCTCGTCGATAAAAACAAGCCTTTCCTGTTTCCTCTCTGCAGAGACGGAGCAGCGTTGCAATTTCAGACAAACAGTTGTCTCCATTTTACGATCTGATGTGAGCATTTACGACAGGAAATAAAGAAGTACTAAACCCGGGAACGGGATCGTATAACTGCTAATTAATTCTGCCGTGTAAGCTGTTTCACCAACATTTCCTTATTATTAGACTCTATCATGGAGAAGTGATCCAGCAGAAAACAATGGAGATGTATGGTCACTTCCTGCAGATCCGCCATCCTGCTGGTGAGGCAGCTGATTGATTCGCCAGGAGAGTAGAAACACCTGGCTAAAGTCTGCAGGTAAAGGCATCTGGGACCAATCAGAGCAGGGAGGAAGTGATTCCCCGTCCAGCTGGGATGCAGAACCAGATCCTCAGTTTGGACCTGAGTGGATCCGGTTTGTTTCAGATAATCTTTACTTTTTACCCAATGCTTGTGTTGCTCACTGCCATTTACCAAAGTATTCACTCCCTATGAACTTTGTCACAGTACAAACTTTAAAGAGTGTCTGGAAAACAAATCTTTTCAAAAACCTCCAGAATGTAACTCACAAATCAGCAGGCACTGACCGCTAACTAGCAACGCCAGCAGAGTTCTGCCCCGTTACCTAGCAACGCCAGCAAAATTCCGCCCCGTTACCTAGCAACGCCAGCAGAGTTCCGCCCCGTTACGTAGCAACGCCAGCAGAGTTCCGCCCCGTTACCTAGCAACACCAGCAGAGTTCCGCCCCGTTACCTAGCAACACCAGCAGAGTTCTGCCCCGTTACCTAGCAACGCCAGCAAAATTCCGCCCCGTTACCTAGCAACACCAGCAGAGTTCCGCCCCGTTACCCATGTTTGGTCAGCTGGTTTTACCGCTGAATGCCCTGTGCAATGGCTGCTTCACTGCAAAAACACAAAATCTTACCAAGTCATTTTGTTCTAGTTTCTAATGCAAATAACACATTTGAAATAAGACAAATCTAACTTACAAGTAACTTTAGAACAAGATATAGGAGCTTAAGTCAATAATTCCTTAATATTGATTGTAAAAAAGAGAAGTGGTTCCACTGGCAGATCATTTCACTGATCTAGTCCAGCCCACAAAAGGTCTGGACTGAGGAAAACTGCCAAAAAGTTTTCATGTGCCGAAACAAATGTGATGCTAATGATCTTAGCTCATGCTAAAGATGTGTTAGCTAGAGCTAACACACTTAGCATGAGCTAAGTGTGTTAGAGCTAAGTGTGTTAGCTCTAGCTTTAGCTCATGCTAAAGCTGTGTTAGCTAGAGCTAACACACTTAGCATGAGCTAAGATCATTAGATAGAGCTAACAACATTAGTTACAGCTAACACCATTAGCTAGAGCTAACACAAGTAGTAGTAGGAATACAAAATCAAAATAAATGGAAGATAATGAATGGATGTTAAAAGTGAGAATGAAGCAGCTTTAAGTTTTTGTAACAGAACATTTTAGTATATGTGAGAAAATGTTTTCCTCCCCATGCTAACCGTAAACAGAAACTGGAGCTCTTCGTAGCATACGCTTTCCTTTTCGGGTTGTCATTTCCAAGTATTCCTCTTCCTCCTCTTCATTTCCTCTCGTCATTTCTGCATTACCTTTTATGTCAATGTTTCTCACTGCGCAAAAACTACTGTCTGCATGGCGCTAGCAACATAGCACCTAGCATACATCATCTACCCAGGATGCATTTCAGCGTAAACAACATGGCAATGTCCATGGGACAAATATTTTATTTATAATGATAAAAACTAAACAGCCTAAAGTATTTTTACTGAAACAAAACTAAAACAATAAATTCAAAGTAACTTGAATCTGCTTTGCTGTCAGCCATCTTGCCCAGGTCTTAAACGCATTCAGCTGCTGCCATGCATTTAGCAGTTATTGGATATTGTCTATCATGTAATATCTGCTGTTTTATCTCATGAGGGACGTTTTAACGTTCCTGCAGACTTTAATGTTTCCCCGCAGAATCTTCCACCGTATCAGAGGTAGAATTTAATTTAGCTTGTGGCTGATCAGCGTCTCCAGTGCCTCTTGATCCGCGTCACGCAGCTCTTTTTTTTTGTTTTATTTCTGTGCACTCATGCGAACCAAAGCGGGAGCTGTGATTGCAGACGCCCCCTCAGAAACCCGGATCGTAACGCGTGGGGGCCGGGGAACACCGGCATCCTCGTTGAGCTGCGAGAACCACAATAAGGGATTCGTTTTGGAGCGGAGCGGCTCGTCTTCGGCGTATCGCCTCAGCAGGAGGCGAGCTTCTACACTAACTCCACTCTGCACTTACATTCAGTCAGCATAAACAAGTCTAATTAACTAAGCAAAAGGCTCCAGCATTTCCTAGCAACTGTAAAATTTCACACCTTGTTAGCTTTGTTACGTTTCAGGCTTTTATTTTAGTTTGCAGAAAAATTTGATTCCACTCTGATAAATACATCACCTACATAATAATACAGTTTATAAAAATTACATGAATATCACATCCACAAAGCTGAGAAAATGTAAAAAAAAAAAAAGTATAATCAGTACTCTCTGTATTCAGCTATTATTACTCTACTGTTAGTTATCAGAGTGGAGTAAAGGTAAAGTAAATGCTGTAACTCATATCATCTAAGTATCTTCAAAGAGTCATTGTAGATGGTAAAGTTTCCTGTAGCAGTCAGTCTCGTAGTCTGACTGAACACAGTTGCTCCTTCTAAACACATACAGTATATTTTTCTTTACTATTTTCCAGTGCTGGGCACACTTCTCTTTATGCGCTAACAAAGGAAATAAGTTAATTTTTCATTAACGCTTAAGCTAACCGAAAACTTTTAGCACATTTCCCTTAATTGAATTTTACAGGTAAATTTTAGTTATTTGTATGTCTTGTAAATTTTTGGGTGAATAAAATTTCACATCTGTGTTGAAATTTTCTTTAGCTTCAGCTAAATATAAAATGTATACAGCACTTTAGCATGTTGGATAACTTTGAAAATGTTTAGCACACTTAGCTTCCCCTAAATTGATTGATAAATTCTAAAGTGCTAATTTACTTGGCTATTTTGCGACTTTCAGGTGAATCAAGTACGACGTCTGTGTTGACATTCTGGCTGTCCTGTTCTTTAGCATTAGCTTCTGCCAAATTAGATGTTGTTATAGCACTTTAGCATTTAGCGCACTTAGCTTTCACTAATTTTTCTGAATAAATTCTAAAGTGCAAAGTCTCAAAATAAAATTGAACTGTTGAAGTTTTGGTTATCAATTATTAAAAATTCTTCCAAGTCTCTTTATGCTCTTATTTTGAAGTGGAGGAAGACTGTTTATGCAGCAGTTCGATTTCTTGTTCTCTTATTTCATTGTTTCCTACGAAATTTGTTGATCAAATGGCAAATTTACAACAAACCAATGAATGAGGCATCCAGGAGAATACAACATTTACATGAACAAATAACCAGCGGTGTTAGCGGTGTGAAGTTAGCGCTTTAGCGATAGCTTCCACTAAACACTATGCTAACATAGCGCTTCAATGTTATTACTTTAGCATTAGCACAGGTAATGTTCTAGTTGGCTGTGCCCACCTGTGAGGCTTTTCACAAAGCCTAGATTAGAGGTCTTCAACATGGGGGCCGGGACCCCTACAGGGATCCGGAGGTACTGCATGGGGTTGCGAGATTTCCGATTACACTTTTATTGTATTATTACTATTATTTAAAGTTATAACATGAATCCAACATGTCACAAATTGGTAAAATGAGACAAAATAAATGTATTTCAGTGAACAAAAATCGGTTATGTTAATGTTAAAAGTTCTGCATTTTATGCGTGGGGGGGTGTGTGTGTGTGTGTGTGTACCTGCAGGACGGCTGGGAGAGCATGTTGGGGAACTGACAGTCTCCGTGGGCGCAGTAGTTCTTGTAGTGATCCGGACAGGGGATGTACAAGCCGCGGGCCAGTCCTGTCCCCGAGTCCTCTGTTCACACACACACACAGCATTTCTAAATGCACATATGCTGCAGCCACCTGGGCGATCCTCATTTGGACAGGAAGCACTCACCCGTTGTGTGAGAAAAGTGTCCGTCTCCTTTGTTCCCAGTGGTGATGTCGCCTGGAAAGGTCAGAGAAACGTCAGAGCCTGGCTCAGGCTGCCGTCTTAGCCTCAAACCAACGCAGATTATCATCCCTGCACCTGTCTACCTGACGCCTGAATGCAAACCATTCTGCTCAGAGGTTAAATATCATCTGTTGTGATGAACTTCTCTGAACACAGAGCAGAAAAGGAGGCCGATCTGCTGCTCACTTCAGAGGGACGAAAGCGTTTTGCATAAGTTTGTTATAAAAGAGAATTTTTCTCTAACAATCCCCAGAGAAAACAATTGGGTGAGCCCTGAAGGAAAATGCTCAAATAGGTCAACATTTTTCTGATTTTCATGTGTGTTAAATATTAAGGGCTGCGCAATGAGAGGGTTGTCGGTTCTAAACCCATCCTGGACGGGATTAGAAACTCTCTGTCTTTCTGCAGAGAGTTTGGATGAGCTAAAAACTAGAGGTGCCCATATTTTTGTATAAAACTGATTCCAGTATCACCCAGAAGCTGCAAAAGCTGTAATTTTTGTTTGCAACAATCAAAAAAGCATCTTAACATCCTGGAGGGATTGATATCAAAGGGGCAGTATCAAGTAAAAACAATCTTTTCTTTATCTTTACATCATGTTAAAATGTTACTTTCATCAAAAACAAACCTGGAGTGTTGCTTTGAATTTTACATGCATGTTTGAGAAATCCTTTTATCTCCATGGCAACCATTCAGCTGTTAAAACACATGGGAGGACCTGGCTCCGCCTTCGAAGCAAAGCTCCTCCCCCTCTCACCTCCTTCAGACTAGCCAGCAGCAATTAGCAAACACCAGCTAAGCTCATTATAGGAGCTACATCTCAGCTGGTAAAAATGTTGTTAAAGCTTTAATAGGGGAGCCATGTTGGGATGACTTCCTGAAGGAGGAGCTTCAGAAAGAGCGCGAGTCTTAAAGAGACAGAGGTGATATATAAAGCATTTTTCAGTTACTTGTAATACTGCCCCTTTAAGTAGAATCCACAGAATCAGGGTGTTTTCTTTGTTTTTTGTTTCGAAGCGAGCATCTGCTCCTCCAGACGAGCCAACACCTCCCTCTCTGTGTCTGAGTGTTTTTCCACCTCTCACTGCGACTGCATGCATGTGTCTGTGTGTGAGCGTCGGACCTTGGCAGCGGCCCAGGTACTTGACTTCGATGCGCTCCTGCTTCTGGCAGGACGCCTCCTTCACCTGGCAGGGGTTGTCGTAGGAGCGTCCGTCGGAGGCGCACACCGGGTTGAAGCTGATGTGAGAGCAGTCGATGTTGCAGACGCACCTGGAGAGCAAGAAATCCCGTTACAGCTCTGCTCTTTTCTGCTGATGCATCTTTAAAAGGATGAATTTGGATTCTGCAGAGTGTTTGACTATGAGGTTGAAAGCGTATGAGGGGAAAAGCAGCACAGCTTGAACTCAGGCAGGACTTTGGACGGTGTTTCAGCTCATTCAGGTTTCACACAATACAGAAAAACGAATTTAACTCTGCAAAGAGGGACCAGTTGCACCAGAGGGCTGACAGACAAATGGTGTTCAGAAAGCAATTAACGATGAAAGAACCGGCGATAACAGAGCTGTACAGTTTAACTTTGGGACAAAGAGTGGTCACTCAACTTCTAACTTTTATATTAGATAACATAAAGAAAAGTCCAAATGGAAAATACCGTGACAGATTATAATGTAACGGTGCAAAATGGGTTGAAAAATCACTGAAGAGCTGCAAAGAGGGAGGGAAATACATAATTACACCCCAAAACACTGTAGACTAATTAAAAGGCAACAATGTTTTAAGCATGAAATAAATATTGAACATAAATCAGCAACTATATAACTTATTTGGTTTTCAAAGTAGATAAAAAAGGCACTTCTTGGACAAAAAAAATCCTTAACACTGGACTTCATCATGTAAGCAGGGAGTTAGCAGTAGGACCACGTTGTTTGTGAGCATAATGTTTATAAAGTTCACTGAAATTTTTACTTTTTTGTGTCCTGTGTCTCTTAATGAGATCCAGTAATACAGATTTAAGAATAGACTTTATTTGAGAAACACTTATTTCAGATCTAAAATCAGTACCAGAAAATTCCGCAGAGAGTTTAGCTTTCATAAATTGCCTAGTATCTTGGACTGATGATGTATGCTAAGGGCTAAAGCGTTAGCACAACAACTTTAAGATTAACAGAAAAATGACAACTTGTTCAAATAGTCGAGCATGTCCTGAATATTTATTAATAAACTTTGGCTACAGATGGCTGGCAGAGTTTGTGGAGCGTGGTAAAACATGGACTGATTATGTGGAGAAAAATGAGACTTGCACAATTACTGCCGACTTGACTGACTGGGCCACAACAAAGGGAAAAATAACAGAAAAACCTTTAAAGAATAACTCAAAACCATTTCTTTCTAGCTCTCTGTGTCGGCTACGCTACACGCAGATTCGTTGCCATAGCAACTGACAACAACACCGCTTTAAGTATCGGGACTCAACACTAAAAAAGACTCAAACATTTCCCATACAGAATATTCAGTTCGTTACATTTTTATGTTTTTAGGCTTGATGTTTACGTTGCAATTATTAATGAGTGATTGCTGAGATTAGCTACTGCTGCTAGTAGCTAAGCTAACACAGCAGTGGTTTCCTTGGAGACCATTTATATCCTTCCATAAAATCCTGTAATTTCTTAATTTTTAAGTTTTAGCTATAAAAAATTACACCACACAGTTTTTGCTGACGTTTCAGGGAGGAACAGCCTTGCCTTTAAGTGACGCCTGCGTTTATGAATGTGTGTGTGTGGTTGAAATGAACACACTGACTGTTGTGTTAGACCTGATCAGCAGAAATTACAGCCGTCCCGACAGAATGCCTGATTCTGTAATTATAACTGTCACTGGTCTGTGAGCGCCGCGGTAACGCTACGTTTGCATACACGCCGGACCTCCCCGCCCCCCCCCCCCCCCCCCCCCCAACAACATAAACTCGTACAAGTGGCCAAAGAGCCACTTCTGTTATCCTGTGTCTAGAACCTCCTCTGGGCTGCAGGTCTGAGGCATTTTGTTAGCATGTTTTCTATCATTCTTATAGCTTGATAGGAAGCCTGATCCAAACTGGCAACCCATATTAATAAAATGGTGAAATTATATTGACCACAAAACACTGTATTTATAAAAGATGTCAATGTTTTTCCTACACAATCCTAACAAACGTTTTTAATGTTCCCTTCACATTAGTTCTTTTAAATTGCCATTTATATTATTTTTTGCCCCAATTAAACGTCACTATAATTGTTTAGCCTGTAATGTGCTTCTTCCCACTACCGTCTGTATTTCTGCCAGAGGTTTGAAGGACGGTTTAGTATCAGTGGACATTTTAAAATGCTGAAACGCTGTGTGGATGTGTATTAATGTGTGAGCAACTGACAACCTCAATTTCCCTACGGGATTAATAAAGTTTAATCTAACCTAACCTAAAAAGACGCGGGTTGATAGCAGCTCATTGCGGCTGCGCAGAGTCCGTCTCTAAGCAACCGTGACGACAACGTCAGTTGGTGGGGGGAGGGGGGAGAAGAGGGGGGTCTTAATTAGATCCCGCAACAACAATTTACTTACCATGCAAATCTATCCTTGTGGGACATGTCCGGCGGACCTCCGCGGACTGAAGTGTGTCCGAGTATGTTGGACTTTTCCTACCTAGTAAATCTGCCCGGTGCCACAGCGCATATGGACAAGACACGTAAACACAATAGCATTCGGTGATTGGCTGCGTAGCGGAAGTGAACCGTATCGTATCATTGGCTGGACACCTGTGACTCACTGAGTTAGATTGTTATTCATCATTGGTCCATAGTCTAAACTGATATCTGAGCTCAATGTGTAGTTTACGTTGGGTTTTATTTTATGTTCTGCATAGATTTTATTGTGCGCAGAGACTGTGCGAGCAGTGCGCAATTGCGCAGGCGCACAGCTTAGAGGGAACAGTGGTCACAGGCATTACTGCTGGTATGTTCCAACAAGGGAAAAAAAAACAAAAACAGAAAACCAATTGGAGAAATGTTTATTAGAATGATTTTCACTGTACTGCATTTTTGTTATGTACAAACTTATAATGGTTTGCATACAGTGTGATATGTTTGTTTGCAAGCTTGCCATTAGCTAAATATTTGTGTGTGTGTGTGTGTGGCGGTGTGGGTGTGTGTGTTTTTGTTTCTAATACCTTGTGGGGACCAACTGCTACTTGTGGGGACCGAAGCCTGGTCCCCACAAGGGGAAACGCTGTTTTTGGGTCAGGGGTCAGATTTAGGACTAAGGTGTGAATTGAGTTTTGGTTAGGGTTAGGGTTAGGCATGTAATGGGGAGGGTTAGGGAAAGGGTAAGGGTAAGGTTTAGGCTGTAGAAATGAATGGAAGTCAATGGAAAGTCCCCACAAAGATAGCAGCGCAAAC
>CAEFZY010070390.1:0-23403 GCA_903066815.1 Brachyrhaphis roseni
CCTCGCGAGTAAACAGAATTCTGACTCTGTACCTTTCTTTCCTTGTTTGTGTGGTGTTTAGGTTCATAGATCTAACAGTTTCAAATGCATATGAGAACGCCAAGTGGACTGGAAGCTGCTCCAAAAGTAGGAAGTGGACTACAATCTGTAGAAAATACAGCCAAAACAGATATGGTAGTCCAGCGCTAGCGGCAGAAATGGGTCGTGGCCTTTTACCAAAACAAAATAGAAATCCTAAAACTCCTAAAATCTGACCCTACTCCATTTTTGTTTATATTTTGTGAAACAGTAAGTTGTGCTCAGTGCTGTAGTTCTTGGTGCAGCGCCACCACAGGTGAGGAGGGGAACAGGGTTTTCAAAGGGTTTGGTTTGTTTGACTGCAGTGCAGTGTGAAAGCTGAAAATGTAACGAATGTTGCAATTTTGGACCCAAATCAAATTGAGTCTACCGGACTATCAGGGGTGTTTACTGTTGGAGGATGGCAACAGACATCTTGGTGGTATCCATAGCAACCACTGGAGACTCTTTAAGTGCTGTCTGGTTAACTGGGAGGTAAGATGAGACTCTTTAGCTTGGTTTTGTGTAAAACAAAATATGAACTGTTGAGTACAGTGGAGGATCTGTGATGCTGTGGGCCTGTTTACCCTCCAAGGGTTTGGGATTGGATAAAAATCGGGTGGTTTCTGAAAATTGAAAATAAGTCGAAAGCAGAAGGAACTGAGCTCTATTTTGAGATCTTCATGCAGATTTTTCAAACGTTTTGCTTTAAAATGTGAGTAAATCTGTTGTGCCCCAATCCGAAAAACGTTAATATCAGCATCAAGTTCTGCAGAGCAATATTTTCCTCAGTGTGAGAAAGAAGGAAACCACCATGGTCTGTGAACTGTAGTGGTTGTGATGCAGAGTTTCCATATTTTTGTAATCCTATCCCAGAGGGTTCTGCTCTGACAACAGTGGTGTCATGCAAGCCCAGCAGATGCTTTTCACCTTTCCATCTTGTGTTTCGTTGCCTTTTCATCGCCGTTCTTCCTCCAGACCTTTCTAGAGGTCCTTCAAGTTCCTTCACTCTGAAAACAAATACATGCTGGAAAGACAAAACTTAAACCCTAAACCAGAAATATTTTTTAATTTTCTGTAGGGTAGTTGTCACCTTATCAGTTGATGTTTGCTTAAAGTAAGTGGTGGTTGTAGATATGTGGAATATGGCCTGACACCCAGAGTAATATGGACCAGGGGGCGGCATATATTTTTAAAAAAAACAAACAAAAAAACAGAGCTTGATTTATTTTTGTAGAGCATATATAAAATATTTCAAAGAAAATGAAGCTTGGGAAGCTACAATACTATTTGACACACATTGGTTACCATTTGCAAAGCAGCCAATCAGAGAGCAGCATTCATTTTCCTTGTACCTGATTGGCTGAGCCACCAAGAGCAGACGTAAGGAAGACTAGATGTCAGCTTCTGCTACAATGGTTCCATCCTCCGTCTGTCTGTCTGTTTTATTTACTCCTTGGCTTCACATTTCTCTTGTTAGACGTTTAAATCTGGCAGCGAATGCTGAGGTTGAAGTCGCTGCCTGACGGTGTGTGTGTTGTGTATTCATTAGTATGTGTGTGTGTGCTGTGAAGTAGCTGCACATGGACTTTCAGGAGGTAAATGACAGGAAAGCATGAAGAGAGGTGGTCACTCACCATGGTTACTGCTCTTCCTTTTCACACTGTAATTTTGGCCCTCTTGCAGCGCTGAGAGGAGCCTTTAGTGGCAGACCGCTCATTATGAGCTGAATTCATTCGAGCTGCATCCTCTTCTTTGTTAGCCGCTTCATTGAGGTCTGGGAGCTTTTGGCTTTGACTCTGTGGAGCGCTTCCTTTATGATTGCAGATGTGTGCAGAAATGAGCAATCTTTCATGTGCGGAAGCTTAACGAGGTTAAAAATACTTCCAAGAGATGCAAGAGGGAGCGACTTTTGTTCTGTGATTGAAAGTGAGACGCTGATTTGGGTTTGCTTTTCGTTTGCGAGGCCAATGTTGCATCAAAGGATGAATTTAAAAGGGTCAAAAAAGGCAAGATTTGAAAGACCGCTTCAGTTCTTCCCCAAGTCTCCTTATTGTACTTTATATTGTTCACTTTTTTCTTCTATCGTGTCACTAAATTTAAAAAAATAATTTTTTTCAATCTCGAAAATGAAATTTGCTACAATCTTAGAGATTCAGTTACTATGAAAAAATAGCTATTCAACCCACCGTAAAATTAGGAATGCACCATTATGAAAATTTGGACAGATACCAATATTTGATAATAGTATTACTATTAAGGGTGATAACCGATATTTACCGATATTATATACAATATATTTCTCAACCACCTGTCAAGAGCAGCATAACAGAACTTAATACACTAATAAATGTCTGGAGAAACAAAATAAATTAAAAGAATAAAGAAGCAAATTTTGACAAACTTCACATCTATGATATTGTTAAAATAAAACTGATACGAATTGAATGTTTGTGTGGATGGAAGCAATAGAAGAAACTTAAAGATGATGCTATAATTATCGATCCTTTGTTAATATTACATGAGAAAAACAAAAAGAAACAGGAAACAGGTATGATTCTGCATGAGATCAGCTGTAAGCGTCTCATCCTCTCTGCTTCGGTGGACGTTAATTAACAATGAGGGCTAAAAGTTTAATCCCCATTCAGGCTTTATAATAAACGCTGTCAGGAAGTAGATACCTCGCCTACAATGACGAGACTCCAGGAACAATGGGGCTGTTTTCCTCTGGACGTGATCAAACATACAGCTTTCCAAACACATTTCTTATAGTCATTTATAATAAATTAAAGATTAAAAATAAAGAAAAACCCCCACACAATCTGAATTTATTATAACTGGGAAGCAGACATCAAACAAGCACTAAATTTGTTTCATCTTTAGATTCGTTTCATCCATTTCCTCCGCTCGTCTTTGATGGACAAACTTCATTTCCATGACTAAACAAGCACCTGACCTGGTTTGAAACGTAGACTGGTCCATTTAATATTCACGGTGTTCTTTGAAACTAAAAGCTCAGTGAAAACTAAAGGAAGATGTGGGTGGAAGATGATCCTTTCAAATTAATGATAAACATTCTGATTTTAAAACTAAACACGAAGAATTAAGAGAAATGCTCTGCATGTCGTTACTGACATTATGCGTTTCTTGGTGCTTTATTATGTTTATGTAAAGAAGAAGCTGTTTTTCCTAATCAGCAGCAACTAGAACAGGTTATAAGAAGTGCTAAGATCATTACTATGCAGATGATACACAGATCTACATTACAAAAGCAGCAGGTAACTCTGAACTGCCATCACTATCTACAATAACTCTTTGACAACAACATTTAATTTCCCTCTGAGATCAAGTATTTTTTAATTTGAACTGATGCTTTAAGCAAACTAATTCAAGGAGTCGCTATAACTTTATTCAGCTGGACAGAACTATAATAATTTTTTTAACTTCCTTAAAGTTTCACAGCAGATTTTTTAAACCTTTTAAACAACAGTAATTGCTAAATGGAAATAAAATTAACTGAGAAAATCTGACTCGTGCCTTTCAAAACTGCTTTGACCTTTGACCTGAATTTTCATCATTGTAACCATGGAAACGTGTAACATTTCCACTTGACAGTTGGATTCTTGAGCATCTGTCTAAACAGATTGTGTGATAAAATTGTAATTTTGCTTCCAGGTTTATGTGATTATCCGAACATCACATCTAATAAAAACCAATGAGATAGTCATGATTAATAAGGTGACACTCAAATGAAAGTTTAATCTCGTTGCTTTTTAGTATTATTATCATTTTTGGAGACGCTTTACCTAGACGCTTTAAATGAAACATCTGAAGCTTCTTGTGTTGCAGAAATGTTAATTTCTAACTCCGGTTTCCAACGGTGAGCACCAATAACCTTCATCTTTAATATTCAGAACATTCTGGTTATTATGGATCTACGACTCTAACCCCTTGTCTTAGATCCTGTAGGTTGACGTCAGTCAGTCAGGTTCACTGTAGTTATTCTAACAAAAGAGAAAATCAAGTTAACATCAATCCTATACATTAAATAAAATGAAATAAATAACCCTAAACAAACCACAGAGCAATAACAAGAAAGAAAAGCACAAAAACTGATGACTAAAATGACTAAAATTCGCAGAAGATGCAACTAAAACGAGACAAAACTACTATGAAAAGAGTATTTTGCTTTTATGTCACATTTTTCAAAAATAACTTGAATAGAGCCGCCTTTAGTAGCAAGAAAAATTTGCATTAAAAAAATCTTTCCAAGGATTTTTGTACAGCTTCTCGTGCAAATATCTTAGTACAACTTTTCAGAAAGACACAGAAGCTTGTTTTAAGTCAATAATTCTTAAATATCAATAAAAAAAGTACTAGTTCCACTGGCAAATTATTTCATTTATAACCTGGGAAAATGTCTTGTTATAAGTGAAACAATCTCCGAGTGGAACCCGTTTTTTATTGATATTTTAAAATTATTGATTTAAAACAAGCTTCTATGTAATGATGATTTTTTTTTCTAAGATAGTTTTGTCTTATTTCAAGTGTACTAAGATATGTGCTCTAGAAATTACACAAACAAAAATGAACATTTTGTGTTTTTGCAGTGTGTGACTGAAGACGGGAAGGTTTGAGAAAAAGATTGTGGCTCCACAAAATGAATGCATGGATAATTAGTGTCAATACATAAAGTAACTCTACTGGAATAAAATTCATTTAAAGGTATAAATGTGCAGTAATGGGTAAAAATATGCATTAAAACTGACATATTTTCCAAACTAACAGAAGAGACGATTGATTTATCTGTGAAAAGTGTTTCTTAAGCCACACTTAGTGAATATTTTTGTGTTCAAGAAGCATTGAAGCATAAAATCAACACTTTCAGCTCTCAGCACGGTGACTGACATCCTCCGTGTTTTTATTTCTCTTATACCTTTGGCATCTCCTGAAGACAGGCCCAAATTAGGGGTTATTATTGTTACCAAGGCAACCTACAAGGTAATTTTCTGTAATTTTCCAAGAGAGCGATATCTATTGACAGCAGAGTCCATATAGTGTTGCAGTATAGAAAAAGAAAACAGATAAACACAATAAGGAAGCCTATTTGTTGTCTAGAATATTCTGCTGCAGTATTAAAATGCTGTTGAGATAAATGCACCTCAACGAATTAGAATATTATATTAAAACAGAGGGGGATAAGAATAGCCAAACATTTTACTCAAATAAAAGTAGCACTAACTCAACATCTTTTTACTCTAGTAAAAGAAAAAAGTAGCTTTCCAAGAAATTACTCAAGAGTAAAAAAGTATTTGGTTGAAAGGCAACTCAGGTAATGAGAAAAAGATCAGAAAATCTGATTTAATTTCCTGAAATGATGTCATCAAACAGACAACATATAAAGTCATGTGCAATTTCTGGCATTTAAAAGAAAAATAAGTAGAAAATAACATATTCAGGCAGAAGAAACTCTTTTCAAATAATTTTTATATTGTAAGATATAAAAATTATACTTACTGTAATGTTTATATCAGAACATTGTTCTGGAATATTCTATATATTCAATATTCTATTGCCCATAAAATACTTGACATTTCTGTATTTTTACAGGCATTATGTAATATTTTAGTTTTTTGTATGTTTGCATTAGTTAGATTCTGTTTTTCCAATTGAATTTAACTTTATTAAGCTCTACCTACATTTTTTCATCACTAATATAGATTTCTGCCTTAAGTATATTTTACAGTGTGTATTTGAGGACAGTTTGCCTGTTTAGTCATTAAAGCTCAGATTAAACCGTGCACATTCACCCCCGCTAAGCTCACTCTGGAAGATAAGCCTCCATATACTGACAGAATTACTTTTTCTCTCTGTGAAATCTTCTGATTTCTTCCTTCGCTGCTCCTCTGTGTAAAATATTCCGCATGCAGGTTTAAAATGTTGTGTAAGCTGAGCTATTCATGCTGACTCATGTTGAGTTTTGTCCTATCGACTGTAGATTTTCTTTTTATCCCTTTCAGCTCTGCAATGGCGGCTCTGTGACGGATTTGGCCAAAGGCATGCTGAAAAGAGGAGAGAGGATGGAGGAAGCCATTATTGCCTATATTTTGCATGAAGCTCTGAAGGTGAGGGTTGGTTTTAGCTTGCAAAAGGGGGAAGGGAAATTGGAAAATAGTCTAAATGGGGTAATTACACCAACAGGTGTTTAACAAAAAGAACAACAAAAAAAGTTAACCTCTTGTATTCACAGGGCCTGCAGCACCTGCACATCAACAAAACCATCCACAGGGACGTGAAAGGCAACAACATCCTGCTCACGACGCACGGAGGGATAAAACTCGTGGACTTTGGTACGCAGAGGGAGAGAGAGAGAGAGAGATCCTTTAACGTTACGTCTCTTTCTGGCACTAATCCTCCCAAATCGTGTTCTGGCTCTATTTAACGGAAGAAGGTCAAACCCATTACTGGGAGCTGCCTGCCAAATAAACGGCGACGCCAATTAGTTTCTTTGAGAGGCCGAAACAAAATTACACCAGCTCGCCAACGCGGCTGATGATTACACTTTTCATTACACCCTATCTTCACTATTGTTCCCCAGACAGCAAAGGGCAGCGCTGCTATTCTTCCCCTGCTTTCGCTCATTTGCTTTTTTGGCTTTCTTAACCAAATGAGGCAACCAAAGTGAAGGGCTCATGATAGGCAAAGTGATTCTGACTATTTACAGCAGATGACTCACTCCGACTTTTCTTCAGGGGAAAATAAAAACAGCTGCCTGTTTTCATTACAAATAAAATCCACCCCACCTCCTCCCTCAACTTGTGTAGGTTTGCATTTTGTCTGCTAATTGTGGGCCGTCTCTTAAAAGCCTTTTGTTGTAGCTCAGAGGGTGCAGCTCTTATATGAAGAGGAGCGGAGTGGAGGGGGGTTTAATGGAATCGCTAATGTGCAGCAAGTCCATCGCAGCTTTCTGCTTTCACTGTTTATTGCAAAAGTTTTCAACAATACAGGGAAATAGCCGATGTTAAATTGCTGATATTTTATTAAAGTTGACCTATTATATTATATTTCATTCTGTTTTGATATTTGATATTTTGAATGAGCTGTTTTAGGGCCTCTTGTCACTTTAAATCCAAATAAGCTGCTGCTGGCCACGACCCCAATTTAAATGTTTACACTCGCATGTGAAAGTGGCTGCAAACAGATGCACAATTATACAGCCGTACAAACTTTGAAAAGCAGAAGTTGAGCCCCCTGCACATCCAGCAAGAACGCAGCAAGAGGTTTCTGGATGGTAAGTCAACAGTAAAACACTTGTCTTTTCCAGAAGCCATTGTACAGTGAACACAGCTATAAAACCAGCTGGACGAGCTCAGGCTCGGTTGCTAGGTAACGGAGCTGGGCTCGGCTGGGGTTGCTAGGTAACGGCACAGTACCTTTAGATTGTGACTCAACATTTGGAAGGTTTCTGAAACAGCTCATTCTCCAAATGCCAAATACATTCACTTTTTGGCGAACAAAAATCCGGCAAGGTGGTTTTATTAAACGCTGGAGGTGTTTTTAAAAGCAGCTGAGACCAAAATGAAAATGTGCAAAATCTGAATTTTGCATAACAGGCTCCCTTTAATGCACAGAAGGCATTTTTAAATAAGAAGACTATAAAACTTGATTACAAATAACATTTTCTAAACACGTCAGTTCCAGGCTCTTTGTTAGGACTCTTCAGTTTCACACTTATTATTACCAAGAGACACAGAGGGGCGTGGCCAAGTGTGGCAATGAGCAGAAAGGGTTAAGGTGGTCAGAAAGAAAGAAGCACTATTGCTAATTTATATTTCATTTATTTATACATTTTAATTTATATGTTTTAATAAGCAATTGAGCCGTATCCATACTAATACCGTCTCAAAACATTTTTTCAAGTTGAGGCTAACGTTGAGTTGTTTTCTGTGCCACAAATGGAAAGTTGTAATTGACTGTAGCATATTTGAAAGCAAGCACATCATGCAAAGCTTAGTAATTGAGGGTAAAATGCAAATAATAGTCAGTGACCCAAAGGCAAGACCAGATGATGAAAAGGATTTTGTCCGGAAGCATTTGAAAGCTAAATGAGTTAAACTTTTTCTTGCTCCGCATCTTGAATCTGCAGTGTGTCACTGTAATAAAAGCTTTCCGTTCATACAATACATGACTTAGGTAAGAGATGCTGTCGTACCACCACTTTAGTCTGCAGGAAGCGGACTGAAATGCAGGGCATTCTGGGTAAATACAGCCAAAGCAAACGCGATAGCTTAGCACAAGTGGGAGAAATGGCTCACGGTCTTTTATCAAAGACAAAAGAGAAATCCTACAACCACTAAAACCTGCCACTACCCCAATTTTGCTTACATTTTGTGAAGAATGAATTTGCGCTTATGTCTTTTTCTGAGTTTTTTTTTTTTTGTCGTTTGCTCTTGTGGTTCTTGTTGCAGCGCCTCCAGAGGTGAGGAGGGGGACAGGTTTCAAATAGGTTGAGAGTTGAGAGAGAAAGATGGAGCAGTTTGGATAATAGTGCTGATGTGTGACACGGTGATTCAAAGCGACTGGCGGTTTACTCCGCACTGCGTCGTGCTGCTGGGATTAATGTGGGTTTTTTCCTCATGTGGTGGATGAGGAGATAAAGCCCCTGTTGTGACTCATCACCAAAGGAGACAAAATGGCAAAGAGACAGACCCAAAAAAACAGCAGCGGAAGAACGAGTGGAGATCTGTGCTCATGAATATTTTAATTGTCAGCGTTATCTCTGTGATGGTTATTAAGTGGGGCCCACTTATGGCTAAAGAGCCAATATTAATATGAGTTGTTTACTTACTCTGACTTATTCTAGATGTTCAGTTTGTCTTGACTCATGTCGGGTGATTCTTAAGTCTAGAGATTTTTTTGGGGAGGGAGGATTTTAACAATACAACGTGGGCTGGCTCTGTCTGTGTCCACTTTGTGCTGCAGATGATTATAATCCTCTTTGATGTTTTTCGCTCTAGTGTTTTCTCTCCATCCTGCGCTGCCACAGCGTTTCAGAAGCTGCTGAAAGTTGGGTTTTACAGGCGCTTTCTGCTGCGGCAGGAGCCTTTATAGACATCGTCTTTGTTTCTGGGTTAGAATAGAAGACATCTATTCCTGTTTAATATTAGTTACATTTAACCATCTGGATAATCAGCTCTGTTTTCCTTAAAGCCACTTTATTTTAGAATAACACTGGAGGCCATTTTTACGCTTTGGGTTCAACTGGCTTCAGTTGGAGCCAGCCGAGGGACACGAACCAACATGGCGGAACGATGATTCATCTGGACCGGGCCAGCATACTCCGCGTTTTGCTATATTGCACAAATAAAGGATGCGTGAGAAAAAAATACCTCTCATTTATTAACTAGTGGGACTGCAATTAATCGCATTAATTATAAAACTGTCATCAAAATAAGCAATATTTTTATATCAAAAACCTCTTTTTCTGCTAAATTATTCAATAAATAGACATATGAGATTAACAATAAAATTCATTGTTTTTAAATCTATTATTTAGGTTATTCAACCATCAAATTGGTGCAAAGTGTTATTATACACCCATGTAATTAAAAAAAAATTATTTTAGAAATGTGGAGCTGACGTCTGCTCTGCTTTAGCATGTTTAGCATTAAGATGCTATTTTCTGCTTGCATAGATTCAATAACAAGCTAATAAGCTAACTCGTTTTAGCACAACTTGAACACAACAATAGTCGTTTCCATCGTCACTTTCGAATGTTTTTTGAAGCAAAAATTAATCCCCACTGGGCCGAAGGACGTGGCCTCGTAGTAGTTTGCGAACTTTACTGGTGCGTCGGATTTACGGGTGTACCGAAACACGCGAACACAAAGGTTCTGCCTCGGGACTTTAGTATGAGAAAAAAAGTGATTTAGGATGTTAAAATTTTTAACTCGATAAAATCTGTGTAATTAATTAAATAAAAGAGAAAGAAACAACTAACAAGTAGGACAAGAGAAAACACTGGCACACATATCCAAGAACAAAAAATAATACGCTTACCACTAATTTTCTGTTAATACTCTTAAGCAGTATTAAGAAGTGACCTCTTATATAAACCTATGAAATATATCACTTTCTCTCTACGTAATTATCAGAAATGTATATTAAAAACAATCGAAATGAATGCATTGAAGTCAAAGCTCTGATATAAACAAAACACTCAGCTACAAGTTATCTTGTCCTTTCTCCAGCTACCAAGGCTTCTTCCATTTGAATTATATTCAAATGTTGTTCTTGAGATGTCCAGCAAAGTCTGGAGCAGTCACATAATGATTTGTAATTCAAAGTAATGTATCATTTTAATGCTTCAATCTGCATGTACAGTATGTGTCACAAAAAAGATCTAAAAACTTCCTTATATGGTTTGAAATGTGAGCAGCTTCTGTTTTTTGTTCAAATTTTGACAAATCATCACTTTTAGCAACATATTTGATGTTTGTAAGGAACAGAAACACAATGAATAGATATTTATCAATATGAATATGCCAGATTTAGCCAAAGAAGCTATCGGTAGGGAAAAACATTTTAAAATAGAAAGATGTAATAGCTTTGCATCTGTCTATTATTACCTCCCTTGAGCCTTGAGGCTAAGCTAACTGAAGTGTGTATTATTTTTCCTTGCAGGTGTTTCAGCCCAGCTGACAAATACCCGTCTGAGGAGGAACACTTCGGTAGGAACCCCCTTCTGGATGGCCCCCGAGGTACATGAAAACGGCCCCATAAAAGCTCCCCAGCCTCGTCTTTTTCCACTACATTAGCCTGGAGCAGATCCCAGTGGGCAGTTCAGTTCATAATGATCCAAGAGATAACGCCGTCAGACACAATGTGCAGGAAAAATGGCAGCCTCCATCAGTCATGTCCCATCATGCCCCACTGCCCCCAAACTACAGGCAGCCGCTGGACAGAAATGATCATATTTAAAAGAGGCCATTTTCTGTCATCACTTTCATGTCAGTTTTTCTTCTTTATAGCCGATTGATATAGATTTTTATTATTGAATCAGTTCAGTTTACTGTCTTTCTCAATTGTTACACATAAAGGAAGCCAATTTCTTTATGGTTATATGTTTTGTTTGGAGACAAATATGCAAACATATAAATTATTAAACAGGATCTGTAATTAAATCTCACCTGGATTCCCAGTTAATTAGTATTTTAATATGTTTAATATGATAAAATACTACTGTTTGTAAAGTGAACCAAATCCGGCTTTGGTTAAAATAATTTAATTTTTCCATTGACAAAGGAGAAACAATAAACATAAATAAATATATAATCAAGTTAATTGTTTAGGCTTCATGCTGAAGTGTTAGTTAAAATGCTAATTTTCGTCTTATTTATTGGACATCTAAAGTTAAAACACATTAAACTAGAACAAAGAACTGTAAAGGTCAGTACATCATTCATTATGTCCATTTTTAAATATAAAAAATGAATTGAGTTTTTTGTGATTTTTGTTTTTAATTGGTTAAATTTCCCCCCCAAAAATAATGTTTTTCATATTTTTAATTTTATTCTCAGGTTAAAAATTCAAAATAATAAAACAGGCACAGATTAGAATTTTATTTAATCTTCATTTACGTCACTATTGAGATTAACAGTGCATTCTGGGTAAATATAACCAAAACAAACGCTCAAATTTAGCGTGTTTAGATCTTGTGATCTAAATACGCTAAAATCTGACGCTTCGTCATTTTTGTTTACATTTTGTAAAGAAGAAAGTTGCACTTTGTCTTCTTCAAAGGTTTTGGTGTTGTTTCCTTCAGTGGTTCTTGGTACAGCGCCCCCACAGGCGAGGAGGGGAACAGGTTTTTCAAAGCTTTTGGTTTGTTTCACAGTGCAGCAGCTGAAAATGTAACAAA
Source organism: Brachyrhaphis roseni (assembly GCA_903066815.1). Lineage (NCBI taxonomy): Eukaryota > Metazoa > Chordata > Actinopteri > Cyprinodontiformes > Poeciliidae > Brachyrhaphis > Brachyrhaphis roseni. The sequence goes on from CAEFZY010070390.1 coordinate 11,978, forward strand.
TGTTGCAACTTTGGTCCCAAATCGTACCTAGTCTACCAGACTATTGGGAAAGCATCCTGTCAGTAATAGTGCTTAATTTTTGAGCTTAATGAAACTAATTTAAGGTAAGGTAATGTGATTTTATTTTTATTTATTTAGCAACGAGGCAGTTCAAAGTGCTTTACATGAATTAAAGGGGAATACAAACAAAAAGGTTAAAGAGGTATAAAGCTACATGCTGGTTCTCCATGTTTGATTCTTATTCTGGGTTGTTGCTAAGTAATCCACAATTTATAAACTAAAATAAGTTTCTGTCTTGCTCTGATATTGTAAATGTTGGTCTAAAGTAATGAGAACTTCACAATTTCTACGAGTAATAATAAACAAGCTGATGAAATGACAACATCAGGCCAGTGAGAGAATTTAAGCTGTGCATTATTAATTTATTCACCTGAATAACGTTAAAAATTAGACACTCAAAGCACTTTTCACTTTCCACAGGAAGCAAGAAATAAATTAGTGTAGAAATTCTCTTAAAATCATTGCTTTATAGATTTAATGTAGGTTACTTTATTTGTTATTCCTCTTCTGATAATATTTTTTAACATAATTACTGGTGAGCTATAGGGCTTCTGAAACAGAAGATCCACCTTTAAAGCAAATCTTGAGACTTTTTACTTCAAATTTCATTGGACTGAATTCACAGCACCTCTAAACCACAAAGATAGACGCGACAAATAACCAACCAAGACTACAATTAACCCCAAAACTACAACAGAAGAGAAATTTGCAACCTCTGCTGGGTAGAATTAAACTTCTCGGCCACATTTTGTAACCAACGTATTTAAACCAACGTCTGTTTGGAAACTGTTACCTGAAACTCTCAAATCAAAGGAAAATTTTACATACGGTTTGCATGCAGTGCAAACCAGGCATTGGACCACAGGTGGTGTGACGCAAGAAGTCTGGATCCAAGGATTTTAATTCTCTTTGCATGTTTATAGACAAAATCCTGAGAAAGAGCCTTGCTTGTTGCTCCATCTGACACCAAACAATACTTTACTGACTGATTTAGGTCTGAAGAAGATTTAACTGATTTAGTTTGAGGGTAAGTTTTTTTTACATTTAAAACCCAATGTTTCTCTTTGCTAGTTTATGATCTAGGAAATTGACTTTGTTGTTATTTTCTTTAACAAATTCTGGGAGGAAATTTGATAAATTAGTACTTGTGCGTCTTCCTGGTACGATAACAATGATTTCTTTGCTCATATCATCTGTGTACATAGGTTAATACCCGTTGAGAACAGAGAACACAAATTGTATTGATGTGAGGCATTTTGCAATAATGGCAGGGGGTGAGTGTGTGTGTGTGTGTGTGTCCGCATGCCTCCCACTCGGATGATTCATGTTTTTGATTGGGTACCATGTTACCCCCAAGCCAAATATGATTGACTGGAGGAGTGTGTGGCTCTGTGTGTGTTCACTTCGCTCAGAACATGATGTTAAGTAGTTGCGTTTGAGCAGCATCAGTCTTTTCTTCATGATCCCTGATGTTGCTTAGCTTAGAAAATATATTTCACTGCAAGATACAGAACTATACAAAAGTTTAAATCACTATTTTATACACTACTTCCAAAAATCCAGAGTTTCATGTTATATTGCTATCTTTTTATGGAGATATTTAAATGTTTTTTTATAGCAGATCTTTCTACCTACTGTGAATATTTTATGTTTATCTAAATATAATCAAAATCTAAACATGTTATTTTTTTAATGAGAAATGTCGTAACAGTGAAACTGTAACACCTTGTAGGCTATTTGGGCGTTGTCTATAAAAAACAGCCACATGCCTTTCTTAAAGGGGCAGTAGTGTGAATTTTACAGGCGCATTGAGTCATTTTACAACACAATCATGTTACCTTCAGTTGTTATGAAAATGCTGTACATATCAAAAACAACTTAAAAGACATTTCACTTTGCTTTATCGACCTCTCGCAACTACGTCACTTAGTCGCGAGGCGCCATGATGGAAGTCGGGAGTAAGAGACGGGAATATTGATCAGAGTGACTGAGTTTATTTTTCTGAGTTGTTTTGCCAATATATTCATGACTCCTACTTGTAGTAGTCAAGCTAATTTGGCTGTAGACATAACACTCCTAGTTGGGGTTGCCAGGTAACACATTGAGCTTTGCTGGGGTTGCTAGGTAACAGACCGACCTTTGCTGGTGTTGCTAGGTTACGGTGCACTGCCTGGTGATTGTGAGGTAACAATCCATAGGTTTTGAAACGGTTCATTTTCCAGACACCAAAAAACATTAAGTTATTGCCAAAAAACGACAAGGTGTATTGTTTTCAAGTGCTTGGACTGTTTTTAGAAGGAGTAAAAACCGAAATGGAAGTACAAAAATGTGAATATTGCATTATAATTCCCCTTTAAATACACCAACATAAGTGGCAGGATAAGAAACAGTGCAACAGGGGCTTTATAAAGGAAGTAGACTCTATTTTACACTTATTTTATACAGTTCTGCCCCCTCTTCTCTACAGGTTATAGCCTGCGAACAGCAGCTGGACTCGACCTACGACGCTCGCTGTGATGTCTGGTCTCTGGGCATCACAGCTATAGAGCTGGGAGATGGAGACCCTCCTCTGTCTGACCTCCACCCGATGAGAGCCCTTTTTAAAATACCCAGGTAAGCCTCCACTAATAAATATTACCAGCAAGCTGATTGAAAAGTAAGAAAAACTGACCCATACTTCCCCCGTACGTTAATCTGCCAGTCACCAGAACCTTGTTATTCACATGAAGAAATTGTACGTCCATTACAAAGACGTTTAAACATTGATGTAAGCGTCCATAGATTTCAGGTGGAGCTCCTCCATGTTGTTCACTAGGTAGTTAACTATGTCGTAATATGAGATCGGTGGCAGCTTGTCCACCTCATAGGGGTTGATCCCGACAGCAGCCATTTTGTTCATCTTTCTTTCGCACATTGGTTAAGAGCGTCCACATGTTTTCTTTCTGTTGGTCTTGACGCCATGGGTCCACCATGCATTGCTCTTGCCTACTAAGATGGCGCAGATCATTCAGGTTCAGATTTGTGGGAATTATGCATTGCTGGCAATTGATGCTTTTAGAAAAAATAGATTTTTACTAATGAAGGAAAACTATTTAGACAATTTAAAATCATAAAACGACTTATCGATCTTCCCAGCTCTGATTCCATTCAGTCACTGGAGGAATGTTTTCATCGTTTTTATTTACTCTGAAGGTGAAAACTAATTGTTTATCACCAATGAATTTGCTGTGAGATCTGCATAAGCATTTACCCTCGATGTCACTCTGTCTGCTCTGTCTGTCCCTGATCTGACACACACACACCCCCACCCCACACACACCCACACCCCCACACCCACGGTCCCAGTGAAGAAGTGTTTGCCGTGGGGGTTGTTCTCCACCGGAGCCGTCACACGAGCCTCTCTGAATCTGTGCGACTGCTGCAGCATGAGCTCCAGGCTCATTGTTCGCACTCCTTACTTCCCTTCTTTCACAGCTGCTGGTTTATTCGGCAGGCAGACTTAGAAAGAGAGATGCTGCGGGCTTTAACTGAACCACTGTCTGATTTTATTTAGATAACACAAGAATAAGATCACTGAGGTCAGCTTCTGCATACCCATGTTGCAAATCTTAATTATTTTCTCTTTCAACCCTTATATTTTAGATTTATGTTAAATTTGAAACAAATTTTTGTAAAAACACTTCTAGAAATCTTAACTTTTGGTGCATCCATGTACCTGAAAGTGGTAGCTGCTAACTATTATTTTCGGCTTTACAAAACCACAATATTTTATTTTATTTTATTTATCTTGCTTTTTTTCTGACTACATTTCCATTAAACTTCAACATCCATTTAAAAAGATAATTAATGAGAGGAAATGGAAAACTGCATTGAAGAAAACACTGTTTTGGAGAATCTTTTGCCTAGCACTACTTTAGCCATGCAGAACAGCACGACATTCTGGGAGATGTAGGCAGAAGAAAGACTTTATCTGCTCAACCTTGTTGGAATCAGCTAACTGACTCACTCTTCGGTTACCTAGCAACTCACTCACTCTCTGGTTACCTAGCAACAACCTGTTGAGTTACTGGCGCAGCAGCAGTTTAAGGTTCCTCCACCGTTTTTCGAAACTTCTTAAAAATAAAAAACCAACGGTGTGGAGTGAAATCTGTGGATAAAACACAAACGTCACATCAAGATTCTGGTAGTTTTCCAGATATTTCAATAATCAATAGTTATCCGTATCAATGTTTATCTGGAGTCATTTCTATATGCCATTCTGTTTGTCTTCTGGATAACAAAACACTCTTTAATAGTTCCTACATTCGCTGAACACAGTCCAGAAGCATCTGCCATCTATATTTGCTGTTTTGTGTGATAAACAGGAGATGTATGTCTACTCATTAGAGCAATTTATTGCTGCTGTTAGTAAAGCCGGCTGCATTAGCAGGCAGCACTGACTTCTCTCCCATGTGCCAGAAACTCTCTTGTAAAAAGGTACTTAAAGCAGAAGGAGGAATTATAGTGAGTCATTTGACTGCTGTGGAGTCTTTCTAAGCAGAAGTGCTCAGTCTGTCTATTTAACAGGGTTTTTTTCTACAGTAAAGGCTTTTATGGAAATCTGCACAGAAAAAAAGTGTTTTTATATAATAAATTAGCCATATCTCTGCCACCCAAACACTTTTGCTTTGGTTCACCTAAAAAATAGAAAACAGTCCTTGATGTTCTCAGTGACAAATTGTTCCAGTGTTGAGATTTCTCTCCATCATTCCTCTGGGTTCCTTTGTTCTCCTCCTGCGTTAATCCCATCTTATCTTTCTGCTCATCTTTTCCATTTCTCCCTTCAACAGAAACCCTCCGCCTACTCTCCACCAAATCGAGCTCTGGTCAGACGACTTTAATGACTTTATCTGCAAGTGAGTGTGGCTGAAAGTCTGTCTGCTCCGGTTGGAATCGAGATGTTTACGCCGACTGGGAATATGATGCTCTGCCTTTGTTCTCCTGCGTCACAGATGTCTGATAAAGGACTTTGAGCTGAGGCCCAACGTGTTGGACCTGCTGCAGCATGTGTTCATCAAGCAGACCGTCGGCAGGGAGAAAATCCTGCAGAAGCAACTGATTGAACTCATTGACCTCAATCAGCAAATTGGATTGATTGAAAAAACAAGGTATTGTACCCATAGGGAAAGTGTACAGAAAAGGATTAGGGCCACCAAAAAATGGTAATATATATATATATATATTCTTATTTTTTTTAAGAATTCAAATATTTTCTTTCTCAAATTTCAGAATTTTTACTTTGATACTAAAATTAATTTAAAAATTCTGACATTTTTCAAAGGATTCAGTTTTTTTCCCCTCGGAATTCTGATTTCTTTTCCTTAAAATTCAGAATTTTGACTTGTTTCTAAAAATTCTAACTTCTTTCTCAGTATTCTTTGTAAATCTTTGTCAAAAGTCAAATAAATAACCAAACACTCTAAGGTGTTTTACGCTGGCGTCAAAGGCCCATTGATGATAGGAAAAGGGGACTACATTTTCATCTTAAAAACTCACAAATTTTGAGATTAATTTCAGAATTTTTCTAGAAAAAACAAGGAAATTTTTCGTTCCGAAAGTCAGAAATTTTATCGGTAATATTTGACTTTTTGAAATCAGAAATATCTGAGTTTTTTTAGAATATTTCTGAGATCTCAAAAGGAGGAGTTTTTCCTTGCAAATTAATGAAATTAAAATGAATAGAAAAAATATCGAAATTTCTTAGTTTGAAAAGTTGAATATTTGGGGGAAAAAACTCTGAATTTTTTTGATTAATATAAGAAATTTTGTTAAAAAAAAAATTGTGGGAAATTTTCAACTTTTGGAGCTTAAAATTTTTCAAGCTTTTCCTAGAAAATTTCTGAGTGTTTAGGCAGAAATGTACTCTTTTTTTTCTTTCTACAATGGCTCTAATATGCTGTCGTATATCAATTATATTGTTAGTTTATGTAAATAATGATATAATCGTTTCTTCCTTGTTATAGGATGTGCACATCTGCACTTTATCCCGTCCCAAAGTTTCTTGGTAAATTTCAGTTTTAAGATTAGATTTCCATAAACAATTCTGATTTTGAGAAAAGTCAGAATTCTCCTTTTTAATTTTTTTCAGTGGCCCTAATCTTTTTCCTTGTTTTCTTGTGTTCCTGTCCCTGCATCCCACATTTCCACCCTAAAACGCCTCGTATTTCCTGTAAACCCTGTGAGAAAGACTAACCTCCCCTTTATGCCAGTCAGTTTTAAGTGGCGCTCTGCAGCTTAGCCTTTGCAGGCTGCATAATCCAAATTAACCTCCTTTCTGGATGTTTTACAAGCCCTGTCGCCCCCAAACAAACATCACCTCCATCCTGCCGCTGCATCAGTGGAGGTGCAACACGTCGGTCTGTTCCTGTATGATCATGAAATGTTAATCCTGTTTCTTTCATTTAAGCCATCATGGAAAGACAGACAGAAGTACAGACAGTAATGACAGGTAATGGAAGTATTTGTGGCCTCCTATAAGCCACAGTAGGAGCTTTATGGTTCAATTAGGTGTGATTGTGTATTTATATTAACTAGATCAATTAAGTTTCAGATGTAGATTGTTTATATAGTCCCTTTTATTGTAGAAATTGAGTCTATTTGTTGTCATTTTTGTAGTTTTCTAGTCTCTAGAAATAGCAAAAACAGATTAGCTTTAAAATATCAATAAAATTCCTTATTAATATTAAATAATCAGCATTTTAACATGCATTTCCTTACAAAAGTCTTTATTCTGTTGGGGTTTTAAGTGAAACACAATAAAATATAAGTTTGAAGGAGAGGAAAATGAATTTTTATTTTCAATTTTCTCTCTTTCTCAAACTTTGATTTAAACCTTTTGTGTTTTTTTAATTCTCTGAAGTCCATATATATTTTTATTGATTTCAAGGTAGTATTTTTGAACAGTTTTCAGTAAAATATGAAATATTTGCATTTGATGTGAATTTTATTGTAGGCATGAACGTATTCACACAAAGAAAGGAAGCCACATGAAGACACAAGCCGACACAGACGAGGTGGACGACCTCGCCACCCTGGAGGTTCTGGACGAGGTGAGAAACAAAACATTGGATTATTCAACTGTACAGAAAATATTTAACAACTTTCATCAAACAGGTTGTCTCTACAGTTCAAAACAGAATTAGGGCCTCTAAAAATGACTTTTTTTCTGAGAAATTTAATATTTTAACCTCAGAATTCCGACTTTAATCTCAAAATTCTGACTTTTGAGACAGAAATTTGAGAATTTTTAAAAAAATCTATTTCGATGTTAATTGACCTTAACATCAAAATGTTGCCTTCAATCTCATAATTCAGACTTTAATCCCAAAATTCTTATTTTAATTTTACAATTCTGACTCCAATTTCAAAATCCTGACTTAAATCTCAAAATTCAGGCCTTAATTTCAGAATTTTGACTTTAACATCAACATTGTGTTTAATCTCAAAATTCAGAGTTCTGGTTGTAATCTAATAATTCTGATTTTAATCCCAAATTTCTGGTTTTAATCTCAGAATTATGACTTCAACATCAAAATTCTCGCTTTAATGTCAGAGTTCTGGCTGTAATCTCATAATTCTGCCTTTGACCTCAGAAGTATGGATTTAATCCCAGGATAAGGTTCTGCTTCTGCTGGAGTCTTTAATACAGAAAAGTATCTGGGAGGAACCAAAACTAACTTTCTGCAAGAACATGTTGAATTTAAGACATTTTTTAAAATATTGTCCGTTAAAGTCAGAATAATGTTTTTCAGTGTCCTAATCCTGTTGCGTACTTGTGGGATTTCTGTTCCTCTCCTGAATAAAAAAACTCGACTCAGATCTGGGAGGCTGCTGTGAAACTTTTGGAGAGAAACGTTTCTCTCCGAAACTGTAAAATGCAGATTTATATTATATAAACTATTTATAGGTATGCCAATGTTATTACTTTTGTTGCTGAGTAATTTATCAAATCTGGTTGCTGCATTGACGTCTCAAATTATGCAATCAGCTTCAGTTGCCAGCGGATATTTTCCTCCATCCATCAAACTCGTAAGCTCAGCTGTTGCAGATGAACCTGGAAGTGTTTCGACATCAGTATTGATCACCACTTTATGAAAATAATACGCTGACACAGCAGCGGCTTTGACTTGCTGGGGATTATGGGAAATATTTCATGCTGACGCCCTGATGAACACTGAGGAAGAAGTTTAATTTTTTCTTTATTTTTGTGTGTTTTTGGGTCAGAATACGGTCACAGAGCATCTGCAGAGCCGCTACACCAGAGACCGGATTTACACGTATGTTGGTGACATCCTGATCGCTGTGAATCCCTTCCATAAAATGGAGATTTACTCTCCTCAGGTCAGTGGAGAACATTACATTCATTTTATTTATTCTTTCTAAGCATTTTTTGTTTTCAAAACTCTTTTAAAATCTCTGCTTTTCCTTTTGCGGTGTCTTTCTGACTATTCTTTACCAGAATGTATGCCAGGGGTGTCCATTATGACATTTGTGGCCCTGGGGCTGAATTTTTTTTCTGGCCCCCAACTGCAGTTCAGGAATGATACAAATTAGTTTATTTTTTATTTTAAAATTATTATTAATATATTTTTCTTGCAATAAAAATATTAAATACAACACAAAAGTTTGTTTTTTCAATAAGTAGAACCATGTCTATCCAGAGACTTTTATTGCACCCAAATCAACTTTTTATTTAATTTATTACACTCAGCTAAATATAGCAAGCATCTTGTTTTAAAAATCTTATTTTTATAACTCGGAATAAATTTTGTTATCTGAGACTAAGGAAAATTTAAAACTGTGCAAAATCTTACTTAAGTGTTGGATTCATGATGAATAACATCCGTTTCCTGCAAAAAATTGAAATATCTGGTTACTTTATTTGCTTGAGTTTTTATTTTTATAAATATAAACTTTTTGGCCCACATGACAATAAGTTTGGACATCCCTGATTTACTCATCATATCTATTGTTTACCTTTCACCTCCGTGTGAATATCGTATTTAAATATAAATATATATTTTTACTTTATTTCTTTGTAGCAAACTAAGATGTATATTGGTGCCAAGCGCACAGCAAACCCTCCACACATCTTTGCAGTGGCGGACATTGCCTACCAGTCGATGGTTTCATACAACACCGATCAGGTAAATTACGTTTTGGGACATAAAAACCCTTTTAATAAATTAAAATATCATTACAAAGTCCATTTATTTCAGGATCTTTATCTAATTAAAAACAGATGCATGTCTTCCAGGCTTTATTTCTGTAAATTATAATGATTTTCCACTTAGAGTCAATAATAACATGAGATTTAAGATTAAAATATTACATCAGATCATTAAAAACTGAAATGTGGTCTATACCTGGTTAAAAGTTATTATTTTCAAAATTACTTTTATTAATCTGACAAACAGGCTTCAGGATTTTTTGCTTTTGCTTTTTTTGTCGCTAAATGATTCAGAGCATCAAACTACATTTATTATCAGACAAATATCAGCCTAGTGAATACAAAAAGCAGTTTTCAAAGCGGCGGCTTTAATTTTTCAAGGGAAAAAACATGCAAATCAACCTGGAAATATCTGAAAATATAGTTGTTTATCTCGTTTAGTTGTGGTTATTCTGTGCTAAGCTGCTTTTTTGTGATTTATTTTAACTAGTAATACCAATGCTGCCTGACCTGTAGAATCAAGAAATCAACATGAGGTAGGCTAAAAGGTCCTAAAAAGCAAAACATCATCGTTGCAGTTTCTAATGCTTTCTATTGCCAGTGCATAACACAAATCAGCAAATACTCAAGTCCTCCTCTAAAATCGCTTTAAACTGCATGTTTTAATAGTCAAATATAACTTAATAGGCAGAGTGGAAGCCATTTTGTTGCTACTGCAGAAGCTAACATCCACGGTCTTCCTTATTTCGCCTCTTGGAGGTTCAGCCAATCAGCACCAAGGAAAATAAATCCCACTCCTGGATTGGCTGCTTTACAAACGCCAGCTAATAGCATGTTAGCTAGCATTGCTCCTACCTGTTTCAGCTTCCCAGACTGAATTTTCTTTCAAATATTTTAGAATAGGTGAATTTTCCGTAAATAATTTGGAGTTACGTTCCACAGAAAAATCCGTGAGTAGGCAGAGATCTACTGTAGTAAGTTTTTGATCAATGACCAGGTTGGTTTGGATGGTTTTATGACGGCGTATTAGGGCCGTTGTAGACAGGAGGAAAAAAAAAGGAATTAATTTCCAATGGAAAATTTCACACATTTTCTAGAAAAAAAACAAAGAAAAAACGTAGAAATTTCCATATTTTTTCTCTAAAATTCAGAGATTAATTTGAACATTTCCTTGATTTTTTTTCTGGCAAACTTTCAATTTTTTGGAAGAAGTTTACTATAATCTTTACTGCAATATATAGTCTGTCTCAATACACTCAAATTTTCCATTCTTCTTAACATGCTACTTATTTCTTTGCTAATGCTAGTTAGCATGCTTTACAATTCTTTCAATTAGCATGCTAAGTATTTGGCAAATTTATTAATTCTGATGTTATCATTGGGATTCTACACATCTAACCAATTTGATTTTGCTGAATAGTAAGTCAGTAATTGTTATTCTTATTGAATTTTAAGTTATTTAGTCTTGGTTTTTGTGACTTCCTGTGTGCAGTGCGTTGTGATCAGTGGGGAAAGTGGAGCAGGGAAGACGGAAAGCGCACATCTGTTAGTGCAGCAGCTGACCGTTCTCGGGAAGGTGTGTAAATCCACCTTCATCCCTTTATCATCATATTTTTATTCTCTCTATTCTGTTTTCTTTAAAACTACACAATTAAAAACAGAATATTTATTGATAAATTCTTGCTTCAACAAATGTGATCCATTGATCTCAATAGATTACATATTTCTGCTTTGACAGTAATGATAGCTTTAAGTGAATTTCCTTTGATTTATTCTTTCTATTTACATGCTTTATAAACAGTTTTTCAACATTTGCACTGCAAAAACAGAAAATCTTACCAAGTATTTTTTTGTCTAGTTTCTAGTACATTTAAAATAAGACAAAACTAGCTTACAAAAAACTTTACAGCGAAATATATGAACTTGTTTTAGGTCAATAATTTCTTAATATTGATGAGAAAGTGGCTTTGACAGCAGATTTTTTTAATTTATAAGAAGATATTTATAGAATTATTGACTTTAGCAAGCTCTTATATATAAAAAAAAAAAAAAAAAATTCCCTTCTCACCCACCGCGGGGGGTGTTTCTTCCTCTTAGCTCGGGTCCTCTACCAGAGGCCTGGGAGCTTGAGGGTTCTGCGCAGTATCTTGGCTGTGCC
>CAEFZY010070395.1:0-24902 GCA_903066815.1 Brachyrhaphis roseni
ACACACACACACATATATATATGTATATATATATATATATATATATATATATATATATATATATATATATATATATAATACATTGGAATACTAATAACTTATACTCTTAAGCAGATTTTCTTGACTATATAAACAAGTGATGATTAAAATCTCCCACTTTATGGTGCATCACACAAGGAGCAACATGAACACAAATACAATGTGTTTTTGTGTAAGTATTGCTAGTAGTAGATGACTGCTCACTTAGCTCTTTAATTAGGATGGCTCACTGTTTTTGAATCTAGGACCAAAGATAAACTGGACTGGTGTCATTCCCAAATCTGTGTACTACTGAACCTATTGTCAGAAAGATTTCTCATGATGCTCCCTGACGAATGTGGATGAAAATCTAATCTTTTTCACTGCCGGCGCTCCACATCACTGGGATTTTGTTTGTGCTTCGTTCCAGATGAATAATACCAAGACTTTCAATGTGTAGACAACGTTCAAAAAACAACCTAGCAAGCCCGCTACTGAATAGACCTTGGAGTAGCCTATTCTAATCTGAATCCTATTGAGATTCTGACCTTGAAAAACCTTCCGGTGTGGCTGATTGTGGCTGAATCACAACAGTTCTGCAAAGATGAGTGGGCCAAAATCATTGCTGCTTATTGAAAACACTTGATTGCAGTTACCAAGTTTATTTTCACACAGGACCTTGTAGGTTTGGATTTTTTTTTCCTCCCTTAAGAACAAGGTGCAAACTGCATTTTGTGTTTACTTGTGTTGTCTTTGGGAAATATCTTAAAAAAGATTTGATGTTCTGAATCACGTAAGTGTGAAAAACATGCAAAAAACAAAAAATTGAGGAAGGTTGCAAACACTTTTCACACCACTCTACAGTCGTCATGCTAGAAATCCCCTTCTATCTTAAGAATTGGAGTGACTCAGTTAATACATTACAATATCATTAAACTGAATTTATTTTAGAAACTCATTTCACTAAGTGAAACACATTATGAAAATTGACGCTTCTTTTTAAGCTTTTTTTGTTCTGTTAATTATGAAGAATTTCCTCTTACGGCTAATGAAAACACAGAGGTTCTGATTAGAATATTACATCAGACCAATAAAAAGATATATGTACAGAAACGTTGGGTTATTAAAAGGTAAGTTCAATACCTGCTAAAAGGGTCATTTATCAAAAGGTTCTTTTAATCTGACAGACAAATCTCATCAGAATTCATTATGGTAAACGACCCTGTGCGTCTCCTCCACAATATGCTAAAGTCATTCTAGTAGAAAACAGCTTTGACCTCAGTGCTTGTGTGGGCATGGTGTTCTTTGCTTCATACTCAGCATTTCTCCTCCTCAAAACACAGCAAATCAAGTTTATGGCAAGAATCTTGACTTTGCTCTTTTTTTCTGACAACGGCACTTACTCTAAGATCTTTTCTGAATCATTTATGTGTTCGCGGGAAAACATAGAAGACAAGCTTGAACATGCGCCGCCTGTTGCAAAGTCAATTTATTATGGTGTAGAGTTACAGTGGTGGTCTTGGTGATTGAAATCCCGAAAAAACACTCGTTTCAGTCAGCAACAAATAAATCACTGTGCTGTTTTCTGTGTTTTTGTTAAAATATCTGATAGACAGACTTATCTGCTTTAAAATGAAAGAGTACTTCCTCCAACTGATTTACACCTTGCAGCATTAGGGGGAAAACAATTCAGTATTAAAAATATAACCCTTAAGCCATTGAGCAGAATATGTTCAATGGCTCGACTGTGCACTGAGTTTTCACCATATGGGAACCAAAATTCTACTTTCTGTCAAAACTGCCACCTTTGGAAATTTTCATACCTGTACTTGTAAAAATAGGAACATATTGTAGTTTTGCAGTACGGTACTGACAACTAAGAGATTATCTTCAATAATCTCACTAAACTCACCACTTTCCCAAGAAATAAAAATAACATTTAATATAATTTCTGAACTGTCAGCCTCTACTTTTTTCACACGCTTTGAGCGCTGCGACATGGCTAATATACGGCTCTTTGACCAACGGGTTTTATTAAGGTGCCACCATAGCTGAGCGCAAACCACGAGACCGCAGAATGCAAGATGGTTCAGAATAGAACTAGCTTGTATGATAATCGATCTCACCTCCCCCCAGACCTTTTCTGGTATAATTGTAGCTCTTTAGTGGAAATGCTCTGGACGCTGTCTAATTGCCTAGAAGGAGGCGGGGATGGAGAGCACTTGACGAGCATTAACGCTGATTGGGGATCGGCATAGGAGACGCCACCTTTGGCTGATCGGGTTAACGTCTTCATACTGACAGAGATTACAGAGCAGAAGGTCAAACTTTTATCTGTGTATTTATTTGCTTCTTTCCTTCATGTTTAATTAAAATACTGGAAAGATTCTACTTTGCCAGATGGGTTCAACATTGAAACTAGAGTAGATAGTTTGCAGTGTGGAGAATCATTGTTTTGGTCCTAAAATAACAGCAGAGCTCATGAAGCTGCATCAGCGATGACCTGCTCCGCCCGCGTTCCCGGCAGCTGGTGGAAGGGCATCCGTGTGGCAATCTCCCCTCCTGGCAGCGATATGAGGTGGACGGGAGACGGATAGGAGACGGGCTGACGTGTCGTTTGTCACAGAGGGAGCGGCGACGGTGGGTGCGGAGGGGCCGCTGTCATTTGTTTGGCTGGCGGACAGCGCGGCTGATAAAGCAGCAGTCTGACAGGGCTAATCTGATATCGGACCAGAGAGCTGAGGAGAAACAACGCGGTGCCCAGGGCGGTGACGCACAGGACAAAATATCAAATCATCTTTCAGGAACAAGCTGTGAGCACACACCTGTGCAGCAGCCGCAGTCCAGAGGAGCTGTGTTGTCGAAAATCAACTGCCGAGGACTGTTTCATAAAGCAAATCCAATTCTTCCCGTGACTTTATTCATTCTTTCCTCCTGGTTCCAGCACATTCTGACAGGTTGCGTGGACTAACTTTAGGTTAATTAAACCACATGCAGAACATCATTTTTTGCTATACTTAAAATGATTAAAAAGTTGCAGATAACCCAAGTAGATGCACGAAGATGGAGATCTATTTTTCAAACAAGATTCAGATCCTGACGTTCAGGTCTCGTGATATTCTGCGTTATGAAAAAAGAAAAAAAAAATCTTCCTGCCCTATTGTGTTTATTTCAGCCGTTTTCTTCATACTTTTCAAGCCGAATGGTTCGACCATCCATCTCTGTCTCACTTCTTATATCAGCCTCTTCTCATCCACCCCCCCACAAACACATTCCCTTTTTTTTAACCGAATTCGCCCACTTTGTGCCTCGTCGTGTTATACTCGCTCTAGCTGTTGCCCACTCCACCTTCCCTCTCTTTTCTCCTGCTCTCCTTTGTCATGATCCATCTGTCATGTTGCTCAGGAGAGCACAGACATCCACTGTGCAGCTTATTTTTTCCCATCCGACCTCGGCAGAGATCGGTTGAGTCACGCTTTTCAGACACAATCCTGAACACTCAGAGTAAGAACTGGAATACTGACATGAACTGGAAATCCCCCCCCACCAAGCTGAAGAGACATGTTTCTGTCAGACAAGGTGAAGCGATGATTGCAGTTGGAAGTTGAGCTGAACTGATTTTTAACTCTCTGCTTATCACATCTTTTTTGTAGTCCTTATTAAGACAACTTTAAAAAATATATATTTCAAACATTATTAGAAATTTTTGAAGTTGGTATCAATCTTGTATCTATGGGAGGAATGTAATAATAAAAATATGTTGTATATAGCAACAAATATGAAAACAATAGAGAAATTTGAGATATTTAAATCTAATGTTATGGTCTTGACCAAGCAAATATGGCAATATGTCTCTGACCTGAAAGCTAATATCAGAACTTCACATTGTGTCACTCAAAACACGAAATACAGTCATATTCAAAAATTTGGAAGCTTCACATTCGTCCTCTTTGACTTTTGATTTGGTTCAAACAATGCCGCAACAATCTGCTTCTTGGAAACAGTGCTCTTTCTCATCACAATGTAATGCCGTCCGACAGCGTATACCGACGCAGAGAGAATACTGAAAGCGACGGACTACAATGGCTCTAAGTGGTGTATCAGTGCTGCATCTCTCCTGAACGTGACCCTGACACTTTAATAACTCTCCAAAGACTGTTCACACAACGTTAAGTCAAGTTCCATCAATACATTTATAATTGAGAATGTTTCAAATAAAATCCTAAACAGGTATGGGTTTTTTGTCGAATTTGCATCCATAGAAGGTTTACCGATTACACTCTTATTGTGTTATATGGAACAAAATACCTATTGCTATTTTCATTCCCACTCACGCTCACAATCGCACAGTTTAAAACTATGTAAACAGCCTTTCAACGGGCTTCCGGCACGAGGCTCCGTTCACCTCTTTCACAGAATTTCGAGCAGGGACTCCGCCGTCCCTCACAGATTTTTGTGCAATTCTATGGTACCTGTTAGTGTCTAGAATTTACAGGGTTTGTGTTACGCTCAATGACCCTCAGTCATTCGCCATTTTTCTTCTAACAAGAGGCTCCGTACACCTCTTTCACAGAATTTCGCTCAGGGACTCCGCCGTCCCTCACAGATTTTGTGCAATTGCAACATAGAATCAACAGTCAAAACATTACATGAAGTCAAGTTCCATCATTAAATTTGTAAATGCAATCCTAAACAGGTGGGTTTTTAGTCGAGATTTAAAGGAAGTCAGTGTTTCAGCTATTTTACAGTTTTCTGGAAGTTTGTTCCAAATTTGTGGTGCATAGATACTGAAAGCTGCTTCTCCTCGTTTGGTTCTGGTTCTGGGGATGCAGAGCAGACCAGAACCGGAAGACCTGAGAGGTCTGGAAGCTTGATACAACAACAACAGATCTTTAATGTATTGTGGTGCTAAGCCATTCAGTGATTTATAAACTAACAACAATATTTTAAAGTCTATTCTTTGAGCTACAGGGAGCCAGTGGAGAGACGTGATGGACCTTAGCATCCAAGTCGACTGTGACGCTGTCATTTTCTCTTTTGAAGATGACAGCAACAGCCCCATTAAGCCAGAAGATGAATCAGCAGAGATTCAGGGGGAATCAAGTCCTTCTGGTGACTTGGAGAGTCAAACATCATTGGAAGTTGAGCAGAAAACAACTCCCTCTGCTGGCTTCGAGATCACCCCCTCAGTGGAAGTCGTGGAAGTGACTAGCCAACACGTCATTGATCTCTCAAAGCAGGTAGACGATCTTAAAAAAGAACTGCAGAGTAAGATTTTTGATCTCCACGAGGAAAGAGACCAAATAATTGCATATCAGGCTGAAGTCAAATCTCAGCAGGAGGAGATTCAAAAACGGTAAACAATGTTAGAAAAAGAATGTCGCATGAAAGTAAAACCTGACCATGGAAGAAACATGTCAGAGATTACAGAAGTATCAAAGGTGTCTTACTCTTCCAAAGTTACAGCCTAAAAGAACGTGCTTCAACAGCTGGAGTACTTCAAGAGGGAGGTTGAAAAATGCGCCTCCCGCAATAAAGGTCTGATAGAAGTAATGATTGAAGAATGCAGAGTGAGACTTAAATATGAGGAGCAGCTCAAAAGTCACTCTGAGCAAACTTCCAAATTCAAAGAACAGGAGGAAATGGTGAAATCTCTGCAGGGTCAGGTTGCAGACTTGAAGATGAAGTTGAAACTTACTCTGGAAAACAACCATCCTAGAATCTAAACCCAACCAGAGGCCCCTCTGCAAACAGAGAAGACAAGCAAAGACAGACCTTCAATCAACCAGGAGTTTCCATGCACAGCCTGGCTTAGCCTTTGCACCAACCCACACTCAGGTTGCAAACAGAGGAGTCCATGCAACCAAAATAAAAACAGACACAGGCCTCAACGCAAATAAAATTCCTTACTCCAAAATCAATGGAGAACACACAAGATCAGTTTCAGAGATCTAAACAGCATTAGAAACTGTTGTGTATCAAACACCAGTTCAAATAAAATAATGTCCAAGCAGACAACTGGAATAAGCACACAGCAACATTTATTCTCCAAACCGAGAACTCTTCTTCTTTTACAGGTTCCGCTCACCTCAGTTATGCCCCAAGAGAGCGCCACCACTGGCGAACAGTTATATTTTCCTTAGCAGACCAACAGTGTCTTAAACTCAAATCCAGAGGTACATTTCTTTGTCTGGAACACCACAGAAACATTATTAAAATTTTCCTATATAAAAGCTGCAGCAGGTAAAATATCTCAAAAATTAATTAATTGATCTCTCAAAATTGTCCTAAGGTGTGAATGTGTGCGCGCAAGGATAATCGTGTTAAATGATGGATGGATGAATATTTGTTAAAAGTGTGTGACAGTAGACTATGAAACATAGAATCTGTGAAAATGCATCTGATTCTGCTACTGTCCAGAAACAACCAATCAGAACCAAAAGGCAAACTTGTGGTTCTGATTGGTTTCTAATGAGTTGAATGTGTCTCAGCACATTCAACACCTTAGACTATTAGTGTACTGCAGCTATGCAATTGGCAGAAATACAACCTGACATTACATCATGATTGTTTATTTACAGAATGATTTAGAAAACAAAATGCTTTACAGGTTTGTCAAAAAAATTTCCGACCCATATTATAACTTTGCATTGATTTCCCTTCATTTTAGTAGCTGCGATTTTGCCTAACCCACACATTTTCCCTAAGTCTATCCAATACTATTCTATTCCTAATCCTAACCTTAACTAAAACTTAATTTGCATCTTACCTCTAAACGTTACCTCTGACCCAAAGCAATGAGTCCATCATATTAGGACTGGGCTTTGGTCCTAATATGATGGACATAATGCAGTGTTTCTCAATTCTGGTCCTCATGCCCCCCCTCATGTTCCCTTCTGCCACACACCTGGATTGAATCTGTGTGTGATTAACAAGCTTCTCCAGTACTTGATGACTGCAGAAGAGGTCATGCAATCATTTGGATCAGCTGTTCTGAAATACAGACACATCTAAAACATGAATAGCAGGGGGGCTTGAGAACTGGAATTGAGAAGCACTGATCTAATATGACACTGGACATATAATGGTGTGTTCACACCAAATGCGTTTTGAGCGTCAGGCGCGTCTGGTTGGCATTCAAAGTTTATGTGGAGGCGCGTCGAGGGATATGTCATGAATATGTGTGCATGTACTCCATCTTAAGTCCAGAGGATACTAGGTTTTTGTTGCTTTTGCCACCGCTAGATAATATGCATATAAGATATAACAAACAGCACTATTCAGAGATGCAATGATTTTATAGCAGTTGTTCTACCATGTCTGTAGTTCTGACCTTCTGCCATCACTGTAGTTCTAAAGAGCATCTCGGAGGGGCAGACGAAATTCTAGTATGTCTATTTTGAGTCTGACACTGTTTTGTGTCAGTTAGATTTTTGTTTTGAGTTGAATTTGGCTCGTTTTTTGTCAATTATGTCGCCACAGTTACTCGAAATGCCAACAAAAGTAATAGCTCCCCTCACGGGTTCAAGCTGCACGTTTTGATATATATATATATTGTGAGGGGGCAGGCAGCAGTACAGGCCGCATTAACGGTAGTAGGGAGCAGCAGTTATTTTGAGGGGTAGAACAATAGGTGCCTGCCATGCATTGCATGGGTGGCAGTGACTGACTTGCTATGGCAGGCCTCAACTACTGCTTAAGCAGAACAGGTGCAATGCAAAGGTATTTGCTGTGTGCATGCTTTTGTCACGCGTTCGTTTTCAATTCATCAAATTTTCATACTGAACAAATATAACCTGAGCAAATTATTGTGATTCAGCCTATTTGGGGTGATTTTAAAATGTTCCAGTCTTTTGGTGTCATGGTACGGCATCTCATGGTTCTATCAATTGCTGCATGACATGGAGATCCGTAAGCAGTAGCGAAGGCCCAGAGCATCATGTTTCTCTGAGTCAACAGAGTTTAATCGCGGCAACTTGGAAAAATAGTTTAGTTAATACACAAACAACTGTCTTCAAGTACCTCGACTTGTATCGGCTTTGTAATTTCTACAGAATGCCGAAGTCTTTGTTTGTTTTTTTTTTTCTCAGTAGAAGACAGCTGCAGCTTTTTTTTACTTCTCATCAATTCTCTTCTTCAAGCTGAGGCAGAAGTTGCTCTTTTTATCATTTTCAACAAGCAAAGTGATTGCATGCTGATTGCCAAAGAGCTGTTGATAAAGGCTTTTTTCCTTTAATTGTAGTTTTGAAACCCTGACGCCTGAGAGCAGAAAATAATAGACGAAGCTGATTCAATGATCTCTGGAGTCAAAACACTTCAGACGCTGCTTACACCTAAAAGTTATTTTAACGAGTGGAACAGAAGCGGGAGGAGGGAACTTTAAAGTAACTTTACACAAAATATTTTCATTATGTAAAAAAAAAATAAAAATTGCCATTTAATCCCAGTTCTAGCAGTGTTTTTTTTTTTTTCTAAGAAAAGCACCAAAATTAGCTGGGAATTTTCTTGTGATTATTTTTTTTCTTTTTATTGGAAAGACTGATTTCCCCCATCCAATTTATGCAAATTGCTAGATTTGCAGTTTATGAAACCAAAGCACTATTCAAAATAAAAATCACAAAGTGCTTCAACAAACAGAAAAACATACATGCAAAAAAAAAAAAAAAATCTGATGTAAAAAGATAAGTTTTAGCTGACCTTTAAAGGAAGACGCTGAGTCTGCTGATCTGAAAGTAAGAGGAAGGCAGATCCAGAGTCTTGGATAATATATGTAACAAAATATTCACCATGTGGACGCTAATAAAAAATGGCATTTTAAATGGATTTCAATACAAGATTATGTACTTGCAATAAGATTGCAAAAGAGTTGGACAAGCATTTTAAAAAGACAGAGTGAAAAACGGGGCAAATTCTATTCAAAACACATGACCTGGACAAATATTAAGCTATTTCCATGAACACAGCAGAAGTTTTATAATTATTCATTTATTCTCCAATGAGGGAAAGTGTCACAGCAGCAAGATGAGTCACTGTTTACACCATGCTTTGCTCTTTTCTTTTTCTTTTTTTTTAACAAAGATTGTCAAATGGATTGAAATAAAGACAACCATGATGCTTTGGCTGGCTGGCAGTTTTGTCAAACACTGGTGTGCAGTCACCTGTTTTCATGACAACTAAAATGGATTCTAACAATAAGAGAAAAGCAGCTTGTCCACTTCAGTGTTATAGAAATGTGATTTTTTTGGATGATTTTGACATTATGGTCAATACTGTTGAATTTATGTACAGCCTGTTGAAAAACATGGAAGAAGTATAGAGAAAGGCTGATCTGAATCTCACCTGTGTCGTGCACACAATAAGGAAGCAATAACGTCCCTGTCTTTTTGTTTATATACCCAGTATACATGTTTGGTTACACATGTGATACACATGTTAACGTTCCACAGGCTAATATATCTCATGAATGTGAATCACATACTTAGTTCTTCTGTTTGGTCATAATTGAGCTGTAAAAATATTCATGGTGAGGCTGAAAGTACACTTCCACTCTCATAGGGGGCAGTATTGAGCCCCATAGAAACAAAAGGCAACAGGGGCCCTTCTTCTACGTGTTTAAAAGACAGAAAACAATCAGAGATTGTGACAATAACATGCATTCAGAATGGAACCGATTCAGGATAACTTTTCTTCTTAGCAATTATTTTCAACAAAGGTGCCGGACTTTTAAAAATGAAAGGAAAGGGAAATTAATGACCAACAAGTACTCTGTTTTTACAAAAGAATGGTAGAGATAATTATGGAAATGGAATAGGAGCATGAACTTCATATGCAAATGAAGGTAAGATTATAAATGATTTTCATTTTGATAGAGAGAGAGAGGGAGAGGGAAAGATCAACCAAAGAAATATTAAAACATATTGGACTTTATTTTTCTTGCCATCATATTATTGTAGAGGATGCAGTTGAATAAAACATAAAAACCTTTAAAACTAAATGTTTCAATTAAGATAAAAGTGCAAATACAGAATCCCCTATTGTGTGTTTTGTATTTGTAAGTCAGACTCCAGAAGAGTCAGTGCCTGACCAGTCATGAACCACACGCCACACCACTGGTCAAACATTGGTTAAAGATGCATGAGTCGCTCTGTGTTTGCTTCATTTCTTACGCTGCTTCCCTTTATTTCCATTCCAGTGCTGGCTGATTAAGTCTTCGATTGAAACAGTTCAATTTGTACCAATCAGGAAGTAATTCAGCTCCAGAACCCACAAGAAAATTAAGTCGTTCTTGACAAATGAAGAGAAAATTTCACACTGCTTTACACACGGATCAAAGATTTACATCTATGGATGAATGCGAAATTTCCAGCAGTTCTTCTGGAAAATGTTCCTTAAAGTAGAGCGCATTTGCATTGATGTTCCTTTGTTTCCCAAATCCCTTATATAGCAGTTTCTTCTTATCATTTCTTCTTTTTTTTTTTTGTAGTTTTCATCCAGAACATCTTCAGAGCGAAATCAAACCATGATTGTCAGCTTTTGGAGCTCAGTCTCTTCAAATATGATCAGAGCAGTTAAAAGAGTAGCACTGTTAGCATTCATTCTGCTCTGTTTAAATTCTTAGATATCTTTTTGTCTCTTGGAAATGTCAAATTTTCAACATGCAGAGCTCCTTTCGGTTGCTACTTAACTATCACACATGTTAACCTCAGTGTTACAAATGAGCCATTTTTGATATAAAAGTTATATTTAGATTATGTACCACTCGTTCCCCTACTCTGAGCCTTTTTTCCAGTATTTGTTATTTCATTGTGGATTTTTCTTGGTGTCAATAGTGAGAAAGGATTAGAGGACTGAAAATAAGACAGGGAAACAGAAGGAAATAGCAAAAATGAAGGGATCTCAGGGAGTCGGAGCAGGAGTAATAAAATAAAAAGAGAAGAGGTGACGGGTCATACTTTGAGTCAGGCTGGGATGCTTTCTGCTGCTGTCATCAGGTTTCTTTTTTCCTGTGTGCACTCTGTGTCTCAGCAGGCTCTGCTGGGTGTGCTGTCTCACTCTGCCTGCGTACAAATTAAACTTGACATGATCAAAACCCTCGCTGTCCCACTGGACGTTATTAACACTTTCTCCTGCTGCGGCTAAAAGAAAAGAGTGGGGACACATCCGTCTTTAAGTGCTCACTTCTGAGTTGGGCATGTAGTAAACAAGTGAGCTTTTCAGCATAATGTGCTGAGTCTGAATGCCTAAGAGCTGAACATTCCTCTGAGGAGCCCCGGACAACCAAGAGGTAAGCTTGAGCGCAAGCATAAAAAAAAACGATGAAGGTAATTTTGCACCTGAATATCTTTTTAACAAGTATTTAAATAGTCAGCAGCTTCCAAATTAGGGAGCTTTTGTTCCTTGAAACAATAGTTTATCAAATATTCATTCAGTCTGAATGAAATTAGGGGTTATTATTTGTGCCTGTTTGGGACAAGGTGTCTCCATTCATCTTACATGAGAACTTTGATTGGATTTATTGTATGAGCCAAAGCAGATGAATGAAGATGTTATGTAACCAGCATGAGCTCTGCTCCTCATAACCCCACAGTTTTTTTTTTTTGTTTTGTTTTGTTTTTTAAGAACTGAGAATGAATCCAGAATTAAAAACATCCAGGACTATTTCTTCCTTTCAGCCTGGAACAATCCTGTTCACCTGAACCGTTTGTAAAAAAAAACCAAAACACACACATAAAGAAACTGCTCGGACGTGCTCGGCTGTCTAATGCGAAGTCTTGTTTAAGATCCGTCCACGATTCGTTTCTCCTCCCGTTTAAAGTTCATGTTTCTCCCCGACTCCTATTGATCGCATTCTTGTTCATTTCTGCCCTTCGGACCTCCATCGAAGAAGCCATTTTGTCTTGAGTTCAGAGTTTGCAACCTCTCACTAATCTCAAACCTAACAAGCATTTGATTCCCAGTGTCTAACAAAAAAAAATCCATTTTGTAATCATTTGTAGAAATCTACCTGTTCCCTGCACACATTTTGTCCACACTTCCCCTTGCAGTCTGTCACTGTAACTCTGCAAAGGATGGAAGATGTGCTTAAAATATTTATTTACTCTGACTTCATTGACAAGTCAGTTTTATCACAGCTGTCTTGTGGTTTGATAAGATCTGAGAGAACCACTTTTTACACGGTCTATGACACCTTTGAGGTTAGGGTTTTGACTAGGCCATTCCAAAATCTTGACCAGTTTGTGTCATGTTTCAGCTGTTGTACCGGCGGCATCACGTTTTGCCTCCTGTTAGACCTGGTGGTGTTTCTTAGCAGCTGACACACAAAAATATCGGATTTAATGCGTGCTTTGATTGCTTGTTTGTAAGTTTTCTGAATTAAATCAGAAGCAGCTCTTTCCAAATTCAGGATGTATAAACACAGCCTTTATCGGCTTGGAGCAGAAAGTTTACTCTACTCCCAGGCATTTCACTGTTCAAACAGTAATATCACATCTTAAAAAAGGAAAAAACCTGGTTAACCTTCTCTCCAAAGAATTACCGGCGTGCCTGCTTTCTTGAGCTGCTGGCAGATTTGTGGCAGTAGTCTGACTTACAGCAGAAAATAAATAGGCCTTTTAAGCAGTTGTCACCCTTTGAAGTGTATAAGGGGAAAAAAACGGCCTAAAAGACCTTGTGTTCTTGGCCGAAGAAAAGTGGGCGAAGACGGTCAGAGGAAGCGAAACCGATTCAAAGACAGAGGTTCCATCACAACCCTTTTTACTCCGCACACAGTAAATCCCTCCCTCTGTGAGGGAGTCATTTTCAGCCTTCTGCTCACCTCTTACCTCTACATGGAGTCTTTTAAATGAGAGCCGCAGTCCTTCAAAATATCTCGGAGTAAAGGGTCAGACCTGCTTCTGCGTCCTGTGGCTCTGCATTTGATGCGATCTGCTGTGCGGTGTCAGGATGTCCGTCCTCAGAGGAACCTCCCGTACGAACGCTGCGGAACGCGACCTCACAAGCTGCGCTCACCTCCAGGCGGTTCATCACACTCTGTGTTCCTTCATGTTCTGCAGATTTTCAAGCTAAAAGCCTCTGCGTGTTAATGAATGTGCGGATGTACAGAGTTGATCCAAAATGGGTTTAGATAATCAGTGTTAAGTGCTTTTGCGTTTTTTTGTTGTTGTTCCCCCCCTCCGTTTAATATGCAGTCACAACAGAAGCAACCAAGTTTAATTACATGTAATTGTTACTACAGAACCTCTGGCTGTTTGTGTGTTTTTCTGTTGGTTGGGGGCAAGGGGGGTCCCGCTCGCTGCAGTTCAGCAGGAGTTGACAGCCACCAGCAGAAATAAGGCCCTCTAATTACCACGGCACACTCTGTTGAGTGCAGCGCTGCTGGAGGTGGAAGCAGCAGGGCGGCAGGATGAGAGCAGGGTGACTGAGGGTAGCTGAGGCATCCGCCTGCTCAGCCGACCTCCAGGACAAGAGCTGTACTGTCTGCTGGTGGAGTTCCTAAAATTGGATCTAAGATTTAAGGGGCATAAGGAGGGTTCCCGTGGAACAACCTTGGCACATTTCTAATCTGAAAGCGGCCATTATTGCCGTTTGTTCAAAAACACTTGTATTTGATCAGCATAAGCTTTTAGCATCAGTTTTGGTTGCACAGAAAATCTATCTACCATCCCTTGACCTGTTATCTATAGGCATGCACACTTAATGTTTCCAATCGATGGGTGAGAGGTGGTCTAGACCCCAAAGAGGCAGCTTAAAATGCCAATGAATTTATTAAGTAGTGTGAGATTTTGCTTTGTGAAGTTAACTTCCAACTACTATTCATCAGCATTAAAGTCTGTTAGTTTTAAAACTGATTTATGGACTATTGATGTTGTTGAGATCCTTCCTGTTTGTTTTTTGGGAGTTTTTTCTGGACAAAGACAAACATTTGCCCTACCAGAGTTGAATCTTAATTCCTCTTAATACTTCATCTCAAGATCGCACAGCTTCATTATATGTAAAGGGCCATTTGACTTGACACACACTCAGATGCCATGTTAGTAGGAAAGCCTTTGTACTTGTTGGACCCCTCTTTTAACTTTTCTTGATGATGATTCAAAAAAGGCGTCTGCATTGTTGGGAAACACACCATGGATGCTCCATTGGCTTGAGATCTGGTGGCTGTTGATGAATCCCGCCGAGTACAGTGACTTCAATGCATGTCCAAGAAAACCACTTTGAGATTCTATGAGCTTTGCGGCATCGGGCCTGATTTTGAAAAGGTTTTACACGTGCAAAAACAGGTGCAAACTTGTTAGCACACACAAATCCAATCTACAAAACAACACGCAAACAAATTCACATCAACAAAACGACTGGCACAGCAGGCACAATCTTCATGAAACATACAGAGATCGTCTTCAGTGAGTTTCTGGTGTTAAGTAGAAAGACGTTTAATGAAACAAGTATTCAACACAGAGACCGAATGCTGTTTGCTCCCGTCTGTTTTTCTCCATTTCATGTCTACAAGTTTGTCTGCTAATGTGCTTACAGTTAGTTCTCTTGTTGCCCCAGTCTCATTAAACCTCTAATCTAAACAACACCAATGCCCTCTCTTTATGTCGTTTCATCCTCCACTGGTGCAGAGTATAGAAAAACAAGACGTTAGGAAGGAAGGGTAGATGGAAAACCAACAACAGTGGAGGAGAAGAGGTGGCAGAGCTCAGGCTGACAGGAGGTAGGGGTTGTTTCTCTCTACACCGTTCCAAAAAGGCTTAGAAGTAGAGGCAGCCATTGAAAGCAATCATTCAGGCAACAACATGCCACAGAGATATTGCAGTGGGTTTTTTTGGGGGTTGATTTTTTGTTGCCTCTATGTGTTTTAATTTCGTTACTGAGGCTCCATGTTTGTACATTATTTTTCTTTCATTTTGTTGTTGAAATATGAGGAGCCATACTTGGAATGAAATAGAAATCTTATAATTCATACTGCATAGACTGAACCTCAGCGCTGGTCGTTTTTTTTTTTAGAGTATTCTGTTTGTTACAGCATCAGTAAGAATAGACAGATAAAAAAGAAAATCAAAAATAAGGACTTACAGTTTCTCCCTACTGGCAGTAAGACCAAGAAAAAGTCAGACAGGAACCTGGGTGAAGTTTATTAACCCTGACTTCTCCACACAAGGCAGAACACAGAGTCTCAATAAAAAAAATATTTCAGCCTTACGGAGACTATTTATGGTCAATTTCTTTACCTGGGTCATAAAGTAAAAGACATACCTATTCAGGAGAATGACTTTTAATTGTAGAGCACATTGAAGCTGTTAAAAATGAAAATGAGACATTTATGGTGTTTCTTCACAAATTAGATTTTTTAAGTGAAACGCTTTGGCCTACAGTATGAGCCACAAACCAAGATTCTTCAGTTCAGTCAGTTCAGTGTGTTCATTTTTTTTGTTTGTTTGTTGAAATCAAACAAGTGCCATCACTAGGCATGTGTTAAACAGGTGGTAGCACCGTTCATTTCCTTTGGCATAGAGTGGCCTCACTCCCAAGAACAGAAATGACTGTAGATACTAGCGTCAGCTGTCGTGGTAAAGCACTTTCCAGGGCACATGAAAGCATATTTGATGTTTGATCTAATAAAATAGTCTGTTCTAAGTCTGTTTTTTGCAATTGGATCTCAACTATTTACAGGTTTTAGCTATGAAAGGCCGCCTGTAGTTCCTAACCTCTGCAAATACTGATGGTTGACTATACTCTAGGATCAGCTCATCCTTTGTAGGCACTTGTGAATCAGACGTTCAGTGGATGCAAGTAGTTTCAAAGGAAGAATATAAGATTTCACTGGAAAAGAGGTCTTCACTGATGCAGTGATGCGGCTCTGAACTCGCTCTGTGGAAAATAGTACCGCCTGTTTGTTCGGTTTTTGTATCACCATGTAAGAACCAGCTTTAGTACCAGCTCTGGTTTGGTGCCTGACTCAGATGGAGAAGAATCACCAAGTCGGCCAAAAACGGGAAATGAACAGTCTGTTCAGCCAACACAGGTCAGTTATTAATGTTGCCTCAGGGCCAAAATAACTATGAAAGATAATAAAAATGTCAACCAGAGAAAAAGGATAATTGGAAGGGAGGACAGATTTCTCATTTTAACTTATTAAAATTTCATTCACTTAGTTGCCCTGTGCTCATCGGTGGATGTGACCTCTGTCAGCTGAAGGGCATCAGAGGTCTTGGTGGCGAAATGTTCTGCCGTTCAGGAATCATGATGGAGGAAACCGACTATCTACTAAAACCTCCAACAGAAACACGAGGGTAATGGATGCCATAACTCCTCCTCTTTGGTTTGAGAATATGACCCGTAAATATGTAATGAATGTAAGAGAGGCAATTTTACACATATGTCTGGAATGCAGTTTTACCCATTTCTGTATGAGACCTGGGAGCTATTAAAGGAAACATTTTGAAACTGCACACTGGAACATTTTTAGCAAAGTGCAGACAGGTAATTTGCTCATTCAGTTTTTCTTCTTTTGCTCACGGCCTTAATTTGTATCTCTTTAGTTTTCATAATCGCCGCTACCTGTTGAACTGAGTTTAACCTGAGCGCTTTTTCACGCATTCATGTTCCCTGTTGTCACAGAACCCAGGGAGACGCACGTTCGACGCTGAACTCAAAGAAATGTGGAGCTCGCATGCATAATAAGGAGGCAGTATGATGACGCACTGCCCAGGACTTAGATATGCAGTCACCAGCTTGGATTCTTTTATGGAAAATGTATTCTTTTTTCTCCAAACAGTTTGAGATTAATTCATTAAAGATCCCTTTGGGGATTACGTAAGCTGGGCGAGAAGGGATGCTGCTATTAAAGCTTTTACCTGCACAGAGAAATCAGATCCTCTTCTAAACTGGCTGACAGAATGTGCCCAGATTGATCTGAGGACTGATTTGTTGGAAAACCTTCAGCGTGTTGTGGGTCAACGTCACAGCAGGGGAAAAAAAAAAAAAAAACAAGAACATTTTGGTTGTGCAGAAGGGTCAGTTTAAACGCCCCGTGAGCTGCTGCTGGAGCGGTCCTCTCTGCTGCATGAAGTCTTTACGACAGGATCATTTATTCAACACGAGTTTAAAACACAAATACGACATCAATTATGTATTCCTTATGAGAGTGGAGATTTGTCTGTTTTGTTCTGCTTCACAAAGGCTTTGCAAAACTCTGGAGACGAAGCGTTCATGATGCAACGCTGAGCATCAGTTGGTGTGACAACAGACTCGCTGTTCGTACAGAAGCCAGTAGCAAACGCAGGCTGAAAGAAAGGTGGAAACAAAAAGGGAGGGGAAATTCAGCTAGTTAAAGACCAAAAACGAGACAAAAAGCAAAGATAATTCCAAAAGGAATGATCTTCCTTATTGAAACATTACGTTTAGATACTGAGCGTTACATCATGTTGTGTGGATGAACCGCCTGTGGTCCTGCCGGTTTGTGAAGTGATCACGCCGCAGCTCAGAGTGTCACAGACCACAGCAGGAGTCCGACAGGTAAAAGCTTCATCCGGGTGGAGTGGCTCTCCAGGAGGCCTAACTGCTGATAGAAAAACATCAATCTCACAACCTGTGTTGGTTTCTTTCAGAGAGGCCGAGCAGGCGGGACGAGGGTGGCCACGCTCATGTTTGAACACATTAATAAACTGAATGTCAGCTGGTGCGAGTTCAGCCACGTCAAGGACCAGATTCACTAAAGCGGGTGAATTTCTAAAGGCCACCATGCAGATGATGGATGAGATTTCCCAGGATTTCTTTTCTATCCCAACTCCAGCTTAGTTATAAAAAATAAGCCTGTATTTTCTAATTTTGATTTTTTATTTTTTTTTTGTCCACCCCAGGTTAGTCTTAACTTTCAATTTTTGAAGATTTTCTTCATGGTTATTTGAAGAAAATGTACTTGGTTATTTTTGCAAGTACATAGAAGTTCAAAAAGAAATAGTTGTTTATTTGGGGAAACTGCTGCATAATTCTGGTCGGGGTCGATACTGTCTGAAGAGCAGGAAGAAGCAGCAAAGGACACAACAGCTAGTTTATCTTAATTTAAATGTAAATTCTGCTCACAACTGCAGCTACAAAACCTTTTTTTATCCACCCCTCAGCCAGTAACTGCCTCACATTACGCTGAAAGTTAGGTCCTGTTCAGGCCTGTTATTGAAAACGCCTTCAGGCTGATTCAGACGTAAATAGGTCAGAGTAACAATGACCATTCACAGCTGGCCTTAATATCTGTCCTGAGCAATTAGATCATTCTCCTGCTTTACATGCAAATACACACTTCGTCACAGAGCGGGGCTGTGGAAAGCAGATCTAATGTTTCCACAGAGACATTGTCTTTCTTCACATCTAGCTATCAAAGGGGCTGAGATTCACAAGAGTCATATTTGTATTTTTTTTTTGTTATTCGCTACAATATGAAAACTCTGAGCTGAATTATGGAGCTTTTATTATCGCAGAGTTTGTTGGCCATTAGTTGCTCCTCTACACGTGGTGTGAAGAACAAAAAAATCCTTAAAAGGTTTTGAGTGCATTCACACCCTAATACGTGAGCAACCGTGATACGGTTTGTCTCATAAACAAACAGTGGGTTAGTGGACGGAAGAGTTTAGGGAGTGTGAATGACCGGAACTAAAGCTATCGACAATTGATGATCCAAAGGTTTAGGTGGGAATCTTGTGTTATATTCTAGATAGGTCTTCAAGCGGAACATTTGCGTTATTGAATTCATCTGGGCGTTTGGTTGGATGGTTATGTTTATTGAAGATTGGAAGATCATGGATTAAACCAGATTATCTCTCTGCTCAGTCACTCCAGTGAACTCTGGGTCTGCCATGTGATTTCCAGAAAACTTCCAAATTATGACATTGCTGAATCCTGATCAGACACCAGAACCACCTCAGTCGTTGATGTTTAAGAGCAGTAACTATACCTGTATCTGTGGGAGCTCCTCACTTTATCTCTTGGGCAGAGAAAGGTCACCCACCAGAGGAAACTTTATCCATTTTGCTTGTTTTCTTTTCAGTTACAATCGATGTCTGTTGACCACACACTAGAGTACAGATGGAGAAACAAATCCAGAGCTTCATGTTTCAGTTCAGCTTCTTTTTCAGCACAACAGATTGTTGTCCTTGTGGATAATTATAGTTATTCACCTCTTGCTCCTTCCTGGCATCACTTAAACCACTTCTCCTTTTCTTAAGTCTCATTGTAGCCAGTTAATGTCTGATTCCATTCTAGTCAAGTTTGGAGCGTCTCCTCTGCGGTCTGTTCCTCGCCATCGTTGGTTTCAGCCCTGCTGGCGCAAAGCTATAGCTCTGACAGAACGTAGACTAGAGCTGCACCGCTTCATCTCCTCTTCACTGCGAGACATGCTTCTTGCAAGACTTATGAATAACAGTCCTTTCACTCCAAAAGTTCACGTTTGTGTTCCTGATGCTGCTCATGGTTACGTTCCTCCACACTGAGCAACCCTCTAACAGAAGACGGCATGTCCGCCGATCCGCTGTGGAGGTCGAGATGTTGCTATTTGGAGTTTCCGAGGTCCAGACGTCGCTCATGCAATGACGTAAGTCACAGGCCAATCAACAAATGCATCCTGCTGTCAATCGAACTGTTAGTGCACAATACACACCTCGGAGGGGCTTGTGCCCCTGAAGTGGGTACGGAAAAAGGACAGGAACTATGATAGTGGAGAGCATTCTGATTGGACCAGTTAAAGTGGAAGTTGCTTTAGAAGCAAGTCACGTGAGCTTGAGTTGACCCTTGACGCAGAGGAAGCATTCCTCCTACTTCTGACTAAATCATTTATTGCATAGTAAAGATAAAACCAGAGGATGGTGGATTTGAGTTGACTTTACCAAACCATCCTGGACTTCAGTTTTACCTTCTTTGGAAGCTGAAAAGTATTTAAACATCTTTAGCTGTTCTGTGTTACATTTCCTGCTTATCTACAGTCTCTTTGCTAATTACTGCAGCTGCAGACACCAGATGGCATAAAGCACTGCGCAGATTTTATTTATATATTTTTGATGATGTTTGATGGGTGTTACATTTGAGTGGACGGCCAGGTGAGCTTTTCAGTGAAACGATCGTCTAGTGTGCTTCTGGATTATAAACTCAGATGTGTTTTATATCCTGTTTGTGTAATTTTTTTTTTGTGATAGCTTAAAGACTGTCATGATCTTGACTCTGATCTTTTTTTTCGTTTTTGCGACATATCCAACTTGAAATCTACATCCAGCTGCTCCACTGTTTTATTTAAACCTTCTACTTGTAGTTCAGCAGTTTGTGTGCATCCAGCAGATTGACATCCCAAACAACGTTCAGCATGTTTTGTCATTTTAACATTCAAACTAAAGAGCTGCAGATAGTCGTGAAAAAAAAAGAGCTGATCAGATTTCCATTCTTCTGCAGTGTCTGAGAGCTTCAGCGACTAAAATAATGATTCCTCTTGACAGCTCACCCTCAGACATCTCCTGCTCCTCTGTTTCTGAAGAAGGCAGCTGATGTTTTTCATCATGTGATCTGAGTCTCCTAGGACGTTTGTCTGTTTAACTGAAAAGAGGCCCCAGGGCTCACCTGGAGCTTGCTGGGGGGATTGTGTGCCATACTCGACCTGGGTATACATCGTGATCACTCAGAAGAAGCTGTAGGATGTGACCACGGTACCACCCACATGTTTTTTTTTTTTATACAAGTCTTATTCCTGTTCAGACTTCAAAATCAAAGAGTCATAAAGAACGTATGAAGGGAGCGGGAGTTGTCAGAGAGAGGCACAGGTGAGGGAAAAAACTGCAGAATTTCCTGAAGATCTTTTTACTCTGCACTGACTAAAGACGGTTCCTTTCTGAGAATATCTGGATCTGTCAAACTATCATTTTGTGAATTCATACGATGAACTGGACTTCATTGCATCACAAAAGACTCTCATTTAATCAAACAGGTTGTACATATTTAAACAAACGTATGTTAAATTGATTAAATGTCTCATGATCATGATAAAGCCACATCTTCCTCAATAATCTGGGACCGTTAGCATTTTGGGCTGCAAATCCAAAAGGTTTCTGTAACACTTTGACAGGGAGTGAATAAAACTGACATGACACTGTCATAAACATGTTATAACAACGGTCATGAACATGAAGGAGTCTTCATGAATGTTTACGACTGTTGTTATGAAGTGTCATTCGGTAAATAATGACACTTTTAATGCAAAGCTCCTCTAAAAGTTTCATTAAAAGTATCAACTTCACGGTATTCAGTCAATATTGACTTTTAACACAAAGTTCTATTGAAATTTGCATTAAAAGTCCACTAAAAGTGTCAACTTTCCATTAAAAACTTCATGACAACAGTCATAAATAGTCATGAAGACTCCTTCGTGTTCATAACTGTTGTTATGACATGTTTATGTTGTTATGACATGTTTATGGCTGTCTCATGTCACTCTTATGCACAGCCCTTCAAATAAAGTGTTGCCAAGATTTCTACTTGTGTGCAGGATGAAATTACACGCATGGAAATCACTAGTCATTAATAATTACATCCCAATTCATTATTTGTGATGTTGATATCGCAAGCACCTAAACCTCAATGATGTATTCTCCGTGTATTGAGCAGCCCTGAAGCTGTTTGAGTCTGTAACAAGCCTACAGGGAGTGCTATCCATCAACACAGAAAGGAAAAGAGACAGCTGAAAATAGAGCCGCCTCTGTCTATACAGATGTAAAAAGCTTTCAGAGATCTCGCTAATAAATCCAGATGTAACTCATGTCCCAGTGTATTTCTTTAGGATGTATTAATTAGCCAAATGTGTATCCGGATTCTGGAGCCAGTTTGGCTCCTTGCGGACTCCTCTCCATCTGAGAGCTACAGAGAGGTTCAGTGTGTAGTGAAGCAGCTGGAATGAGAGTTAATTCCTCTAAATCTGACTTTGTTATTCTGAAAGTGTGAATAGGTGGAATGATAGGACTGGTGGGAATGGGGGTCGAGTCTCAGATTTGAGCAGCAGACTTGATGTGTTGCAGTGTCTTGCGCTCAGAGATGGATCTGTCGTCTGCAGTAATGCTCGGGTTACTCGGTGTGAAGAAAGAACTGAACTGATAAGAAGCTATACTCTCAATTTCTACATCTAAATTCCATACACCCTTTTTTCTTTTTTTACTTTCAAAGTCTCACTGAAATCAGACGAAGCTTTTCCAGATTTAGAATTGGCTAAAACAGAAGCATACAAGCCCAATTGGTGAAGAATTGGCAACATACTGAGGCGCAGAACACAGTTTAGCCAGAAGGCGGCGTCTATCTGAGGAGCACATTCTCTGAATGCAATTACCAGCGAACAGGGGGAGTGAAAACGGCGCAGTTTTTAAAAAGAAATTTAAGCATTGGTTGAATGTATGCCTGCCTTTGTTTGCTGTTTATGGTCTTGTGTCCTGTATTTAGATCGTTTCTGTCTGTTGTAGTAATTTCCTGTGTATTTTGTTTTTGCTTCCTTTAATAGAACTGTGTGCACTGTGTTCTGTCCTGTGAATTGCGTAGTGAGGTGTTTTGCTTTTTTGTGTTTATCTTCAGACAAAGGATGAAAATTAACCATTGTGTTAATTCCTGCATATTTGCACAGCCATGAATTGTGGTAATGATGATCAATGTGCACTGTCGTAATCATACAAATTAAATTGTAACCTCGTGAAAGGTTAATACACAATATGGCAGAAAAGAGTAGAGACCTATTTGTTTTTAGATATCAAGGGAAAACAGTGGAAACCAGTAGAAATATTGTGAAGAGAAACGCGGATCCCTTTGTTTCCGATTCATTTTTGGGTACAATTACCGCTTGCACCGGACAATGTGGCCAACCAATATGACTCAGTTACTCTAGTTCTGACGGAATGAATGGACAATATTTAGCAAGCCACTGTGACAAACTTGTTAAAAGATACCAAAAATGTTTGACCCGAGTCAAACATTTTACTGTGCTTTATGTAACGCTAAAGAAATATATGTAAACTTGAGACTTTGAAGACTTTGTTTAAAAAAATCCTTTCTATTTAAATAAAAGCTTTAATTTCAGAAATCATACCTGACCCAAAGCAGGAAAAGGTTTAGTCATAGTGAGTAAAAATGATGGCGTGGTTCATATTGTGCAAATAGACATTTTGTTTCAACAGCTGCAAGTCATCTGGAGCAGGTTTTATCAGAGCATAGTTCTCCATGTGGAAAAGTGAACCAGATTTCATAAAAATACAGAACAAAACTGAAGTTGCCTCGGTAAGCCACTAGGAGGCTTTTTGGGTGTTTTTGATCCTCCGACATGGTGAGTTGATGTTATGTAGGGTGTGTTGGCTGTTTTGTTTTGTTTTTAAGTTGGGTTAGATTGTTTGGAATGTTTGTCGATGGTTGAATGTGACTCATCCTTACCCTCAGCAGACAAATGGATTTTTCATTGCAAGCCATGCAAACTTGTAAATGAGTAAAATCGAACAGTTCTTTCCCATCTGCCACGGTCTCAACAGGAACAGCAGGAAGTTTTTTCACGAGAGGACTAATAAATTTATGTGTGGAAGATTTTTTTTTTCTTTCTTTCTTTCTTTGCTGATGGCTGAAAGAAACAAAACCAGTTTTAGTCTGAAAGAAAAACCTGCTGGTGCTGAGGAGATAGCACACAGGCTCCGTTTTGGGTAAATAAATGAGGCGCTTCTGCAACACCTGATGAATGTTTTTCTTCTTACCTTTAGGAATAAATTGTTTTTGGAAGGGGCAGCATTTTATTTCCAAAAATAGCAAAACCAGTTAAAATGTCATGGAGTGTCTCTGCTGATGTATTCTGATTGTAGAGAGCCAACCCAGCTGGGCGGACATCGGATAGGTCAAGGTGACATCTCTAGTCATATGTATCACCATGGTGACCCAGTGCTTTGTCATCAACGAATGCAACAAAACTGGGTTTCAGCAGCACTGAAATGTCTGACACAAACTAACTAAGGTTGATTTTTTTTCTTGATGATCTTCTGGCAAAAACTAAATTGGGGTAATTTTCAAGCCACGGTTTTCAAAAAAAAAAGTCTGATTATCATGTTGGGACTCATAAAGTCAGTTATGAGGTCATCATAAATATATGCAATTCCTTCATTGATTACATAATCTTTCAGTAAAATCTTAGTGGCAGTAGCTTCTTTTTTAATTCTTGTTGATTCAGATTTATTTCCGAATCAATAATTCTATCACGGGCAAATCAAGTTTTTTGAACTTTGATCTTTTATTGGTACGTATTAGCAAAGTTATATTTTTTGTTTGTAAAAATATGATAAGACTGTAATGCCTTTGCTGCACGTGTGAAAAAAATGCAGTGACACTACCCTTTTTGCAAGAACACATTAACTTTACCTATCCAACAGTCCACTGTATGACCCGGTAGCCATTTCAACACATTTGGCAAGTCTCACTCTAACTGGTTAAAGTCTGGTTTGGTTTTACCGTAGTTTGGAGCGTCTGCATTACGGCCTGTTCCACACTATTGTGGGGGTGAATACAGACAGAAACGTGGGCAGGCCAAGAGGTCAACTGTCCGATGACGTTGGCAGCGACACTCGGTGATGTAGAACCTTAATGTTGGGGTTCTGATGGACTCAACTGAATCCAGATGTTTCCTTTTGTCTCATAGAAATCCATTGCTGCCCCAAACGTAACGCAAGTACCGTAATTTCCGGACTATAAGCCGCGACTTTTGTCTCACACTTTCAGCCCTGCGGCTTATACAATGATGCGGCTTATTTACGCATTTTTTTCTAATGGCTCGAGCAGAAAAGGTAAGAGTGAGACAGGTGGAATATATGTGTAGAGGAAGACGCAAGTTCAATGTAACGTAACAC
>CAEFZY010070399.1:0-25525 GCA_903066815.1 Brachyrhaphis roseni
ATCTATCTATCTATCTATCTATCTATCTATCTATCTATCTATCTATCTATCTATCTATCTATCTATCTATCTATCTCTAGACTAAGTATATTTCTCTTTTATATTGGTCAGTAATTTAATTTCACTTAATTACCACTGTCTAAATTAGTTTAAAAATTAACACACCATGGTACTTTCTATATTTTCTGAAATATTTCATCATTATCAATGATGATAATGATGATTGAGGAAATTGATGTATGAGGATTGCCACGTTCTACAAACATACAAGGCAATTAGTGCAGTTTTTATTTATTGAAGGATTAAAGATTACAGCAGCAGAACCGTGCCAGAGTTCACTTCAACCACGCCCAGACCCAGGATTTTAGGTTCTTAAGTTTTTAGGTTTTTAGGTTCACATTACAGTTCGATTACACATTCACACTTCCCCAAGCGAGTTCGTCTACAAGCTCCAGTGTGTTTGTAGACGAGCAATGTTTTAAAACTTTTTCTGAATTAGCATAATTTGCAGCATGAAATCAGTGCAGATGGAAAACTCTGAGATGTCAAACTTCTTCATTTAACAGCTGTGCATGAAATATTGTTTGATCATCTATTGTCTACGGGACCCCAGCTTCTTGTACCACAGACACAGATTTTCATTGTGGAATATACAATACAGTATTTCATTGTTACATTGTTAGGCTCTAAAAAATATATTTTTTAATAAAATGAACTTGATTTTATTCAAAACCCATTCAAATTGAGTTTTTACTGATTCAAAAATAGAAATATTACAGTCACAAAGATTTGCAGTTTCTCTGTCATGTGATGTAATATTTTCCCCATTAAATCCTGACTGAATAAAGTGATGAAACATTGTTACCCATAGCAACACTAGAAATTGTGGCTGTATTTATTTTTGAAATGATAATTTCATCTTTTCCATAACCTAGGCCAGAGGAAACAGAGTTTTTGTCTGTGGTGTCTGTCAATCATATGTCACCAGGATGGAAGTCATCCTTCAGAGGTTAAAGAATGGGACTCTTCTCACACCTCTCTTATCTTGTTTCTCATTTACTCCGTTTCTCTGTCGCCCTGCCTTGCTCTCTGCCCTCTCACTTTCCATTCTGTACAATCTTTTCTCAGAATCTCATAAAAAACTTTCCTTATCAAGCTGGCCCTCAACTCTAAGATCTCCTCCTTTAGCAAACACTGCTCCATAGCTTTTGCTACATCCCACATTAATCCCTTCATGACTTCCATATTTTCACATACAGTGGCATGTAAAAGCTTTTGCCCTTTCACAGATGTTCTGTCTTCGTTATTCCTAACACTTAAACTGTGCAAATCAAACTAGTCTTATTATCAGCGATAACCAATGTGCAGTTTTACAATCATCATTTTATTGCTGAAGGGGATGAAAAGCATTTCAAGCTACCCTGACCATAAATGGTCTTCTTTGCAAATCAATAATTAAATTAATAATTAATCCATCTGAAATATAGCAGCATAAACTTGAATACATCTTTCATGCTTGAAAACCTTTAAATATTGATTAATTAAAACGGTTTCACAAATAAGAGCTCCAGCACCCTGATGAGACTCATGCTGTGGAGTCCTCAGAGTCTAGGTTAGAGTGGACATTCAGCCAGAGGTCCTCAAGGCTCTGGATGTTGTGCGGTTGTGTTGGTTTACACAACTGTGCACTATTGTTTGGGGTTACTCCAAAATATGGTGAACCAGGCCCTTTGATACGGGCAGTTAGGTCCCAGTGTCAGAGTTTGGCCCACGTTGTTGGCAGTAAGTTAGTCTCGTTTCCAGTGAGGGTTTTCTTTTGTCATTGATTCTCATCAGTGAAAATCTGTAATTTATTTAAGGCCAGATTTTCTAGGTGCAGCCACAGTGTTTAAACAATCTGTTTTGGTGGCCTTAGGATTGGGTCTCTGCTTTTTGAAGATGATGCTTCATCAGACTGTGATCTACAGCTTTTACTAGAGTGATGAAGGGATGAGGATCAGTGTCTCCAAATCCGAGGCCACGGTCTCAAGCCAGAGAAGGGTAGAGGAGGAGAAGAAGAGACTACTCAACAAAAATATGTGCACTTCCTCAGCTTTCTTGCCATTCTGTGTGGGGAAACTATAACTTTACTACATCTAGCTGCATACTTTTACTGCAGTTATTTTGTGTGTAAAAATATATTAATGAATGTTAATGAGAGATGAGTAAATCTAATAAATATGATAGGATCAGGTAACTTTGACTCAAGGTGCTGCTTCTGCGGTGCCATGCCCTGTTGAATGGAAACCAGATTTAATTTTTGTATGGCTGTATGATTGCTGATCTGCAGCTGATTGTGGTGTGTTAATCACTTCTCGTTATCCTCTGTACACTAGACGATGCTCAACAAACAAGTAGACTGAGTTCTGGCCCAATTCTAAAAATTGTTTCACAGCTAGAAAATCAATTGAAAATGAACCAAAGAGCTCACCAGGCATGTCCAGCTTGAGTGTGACAAAATAGAAACAAACTGAAGGACTAAACAGCATAGTCTGAGAGCTTGATAGACTTTGAGTGGGGTTGGATTGCATGTTTTCAGGCTTGGCAGTCATTTTGTACTAAAAACATCGAACATTAACAGAGCATGTTATTATCTTTTAAGTTGTGTAAGCTTAATCTTTTTGATTGCTCTAATGGGTTTGAACATTTATCTGTGATTCTGTATAACTTTCTTCCTCTGATCCCTCTCAGTCCAGAGCATCTTGCAGATCAGTTACTGCTGATGGGAGTCCCATCCTAACAGATAGTGAGATGTCTCTGCAATAATTCGTCCTGTCTCTTTAATGAATTCAGTAGGCATTCTGGACATTGGACTCATAGCTTAGAGTAAGGCCTGAGGAGTCTGTTGGGTTCTAAAAGCCATTAAACCGTGACAGAGTGCAGCTTGGTCACAGTGATTTGTAGAAGGTACCTGTGTGTTGGAGAATTGACTGAGAAAAGTCTGATTATATCGCAGAGCTTCCTGGAAGGAATGCTGAAGATATTAAGTTTCTTGTAAATTCTGTCAGAAACTTAAGGAACAGAAAATCTCTTTGGCAAATTTGAACTTTTTTGTTTTATAACTTACAATGTGAATGTAGTTTTATATACACCAGGATCAAATGTCAGTCACAAGAAAGGATGATGGTCATAAAAGAACAACCACTGTAAGTTAGAAGGCAAAACAAACTGGAATTGGGAAACTAATAGTGTCATCACCTTAAATGCAGAAAAGGCAGACAAAGCACAATATACAGATGTTATAAACTTTATCATGAACAAGAGATTGTTGTGGGACTATGATAGTCATGGAAGAAGGTTGATTGTGTGTCTGATGAAAGAGTTACTGAGGCCAGACCTTCAAACAGTTAGCAGGACAACAGGCCATAACTCCCAGTCTTGGTCTCATGTCATCAAGTTAAGGTTTTCAGATTTCAACAAACTCCACATCTTTACACTTCTGATGATGGAACATGCAAAGGCCATCACTGGCTTGCATCCTATTAACTAGTTTACATGTATACTGCATTTTCAATGGTTACTATGGAGACTCAGTGACCTATAGATGCCAGTCTTCAAAGTTGCTCTAATTGTTACTTTGGAGATATTTTTACTTTTCTGCTCGTCCTGTGTGGTCCCGATGAGCAGCTCTGCTCTGCCTTGTCTCACTACCAGTTGCTTTAATTTTTAATAAATATTTGCTCTGACTGTTCAAAGAGACACATTTAGGCAAAAATCGTAGTGTTTATTTTTATTTAGATTCAGGACAAGATAATGTGTTACTTAATTTAATGAAAACAAACCCTTGAGTTTTGGTGGCTGTGGTTACATTATATAATTTTATCTTCATAAATGGATGCTGGTCTTCCCTCCGGTATACAGGGCTGCTTACCAAGTCTTCTCTCCCTTCAGGTATGTTGAAACTCATCTTCAGCCTTACTCCAGCTGGGCCAAACTGCCCTCTATATCAGTCCAGATCTAATTCAGTCCACTTCATTTCATTAGGTTTGTTAACTCCTGCACTGCACCATCTATGTACTCAGTTGTGAGATTTAACAGTGTGGTTTTATGTAATGTTAAGCTTGTTGATATTATCTAAAATGACACAAACCACAACATTCTAATATTTCAGATTACAGAATATATTGCTTATACTTCAAACTCTTATTAGCTTGCTGTTAATGAACTTGTTCTCTTTCAATTCAATCAATCAAACTGAGCATTCAATCAAACTTTTTCCACAGAATGATAAACATAACCCTTTCTGTGACTTGAACCTGAGATGCAGTCACCAGGTCAGGCTGACCAGAGCTTTGGTTGCATGTGGTGAGGAGGTTCATTCTCAACTTGTCGCTGTCATTTTGTGAAGGATTAACGCACACAAAGGAACATTTTTCAACAATAATAATAGAAGCACCGGTAATTGATATTTAATTCATGGATAATAGTTTTTTTTTAATTTTTTTTTTTTACCAGAAAGAAAGAAAATAGCACTCTTTTGTCCTACAGCCTCATGTATGAAATAATGGCAGGCTGCATCTCTGCTTGAACCCTGTGTCTAAGTCAGATGTTATTTGCAGGAAGGTGCATGGCTTCATATCACTACTGAAGCTACTGGGTCTTCATCTGCTTTGTCTTTCATACTCAAGTGGAATCTTCCTCTATATTGCTCCAACAGCTTTGAGTGGTACCATCATAGATACCTTCCTCAAACAGAATGGTGGCGACACTGTTCACTGGTAGTTTGACCAGGTCTCTTCTAGTGAGTGTTTGCACATCATTTGCGCCTTCTCTCATGTTTTTGTCCAGGAGAGAAGCACAGAATGCAGGTTGCAATAAACCACAAAAAGAACTACACCTGTTGCGTCCTTGCACACTGCCATGGAAAACCATTAAATGAATAATTAATGGTTAAGTAAAGAAATAAAATGAATAAATAATTAAGTAAATAAACTAGAATTAAGCTGTTAAATTTTCAGCAAATCTCCTGTCAACATATGCAACTTTTGCGACTGCCAAGAGAGCTGAAAGTCACTGTGTCCATGCGTGCTGCCATGGTAACTCTATAGTATGGCAATCATAAGCAGATCATTCTGATCATTACCTGAGAATTGTGTATTATGAATCATTCACACAGTCTAACCCTGGTGTCTTATGAGTGACTGTGGGAATTTAATTTTTTCCTCTGTCCCACGATATTTAGCTTGTAAAAGACCAAAGCACATTAAGCTCACAATAACAGGCGCAGCAGCTGAGCTGACGGTCTGGTTCCCTCCCAAAAAATGCAGCTGTTCAAATAACTGTGAAATTCTGTGGAAGATTAAGTTAAACTCTGCAGCATCCCATCAGACTGAATGAGCCAGGCTCAAATACAGGAGAGTTATTCTCATATTGTGAAGCACTCAGGAGAGCAGATATGAAGAGGCTTTTTATTGAAAAGTTTTGTTGTGACTTTTACACTTAATCCCTGTGATGAAAAATTGTCCGGTACTGAAAAATTGTCTCAGTGAAGACAATTTTTCACTGAGACACTGGGAAGAGACACTAGGAGTGTCTCTTCACTGGTTCTGTAAAATAATTGATTAGGTTTTCTAATACAGTAAAACAACTTCTTCATCTTTCAAACCTGGGACAATTATGAAATGGCCTCTGATTATGTAACCCAGCATTTTACCTACATGACTAATATCAAAGAGTAAAAGTAAAAATATAATTCAGTCATTTTTGGATTTTGAATTTAGTTTCCTTTCAAATCACTGAGATCACATTAGTTAATATTTATCATTTTACTGTTGTAGGTTGAGAATGTGGTCAGAGATTTAAAAATCCATCCATCAGTCCATCCGTCCATCCATCATCTATACCTGCTTGACCTCATAGAGTCATGGGGGGACTGATGCCTATCTACATCGAAAGATTCACTGGATTCACTCAAGTCAGACTTGTCTAACTGGGAGGAGTGTGCACAGACTGGGGGTGGTGACATGGACAGACTGGCTGAATGCATTATAATGACACCAGTTATAAGCACTGTCCTGCAAATTCTTAACTTGGTCAGCAGAGCAGAGCGGCAGGATAGGGGCAGACCTTCTGGGTAAATCTTGCAATCTGCTGATAACTGCTTGAAATTCTAGTTTTCATTATTAATATTATTCTAGAATAGTATGTGGTTTTAGAATACATTGCTGCTAACATGCGATCTCTTGTGAAATGTTTAGTGTTTGAATATTTGATTAAACAAATTGTTATAGAATAAAGAAGGTGAAAAAACTAAAATGTCCCTGTTGTTTGAGATGTTTGACCATTAATGTTTTCGTCACCCATCAAACCACTCAGTGACCTCTTCTTCTGAATGTTTCACCGCAAGATAAAAGTCAATGAGTTGGAACAGCAGCAAGGCAGAGATATTGATTTGTTGTAACCTTTTCCCAGACACTACAGTGCAGCAGATTTTTCTGTATGATGTTTCTAATGTTCAGCCCATCGCGTCGCCTATTGTCCTTATTTCCTGTAGTACATTTTGAATGCATGTTAAAGTTAGATTGGTGCAACTCTCACAAATCTAACTTTTCCATATTTCTACAAACCGGAAGCAAATGAAGTTTTGTAAAGCTAGCAGGTCCCTTTTTGCCCCTGATTAACTAAAAAGGTCCTAACACAGAATGGTGGGTTGAAGTGGACCTGCCTCAGGAGGAACAGTAAGGGGTTTCCAGCAGAGCTAGTCCAGAAAACGAATCAACCTCT
The DNA here is from genome assembly GCA_903066815.1 of Brachyrhaphis roseni. NCBI lineage: Eukaryota > Metazoa > Chordata > Actinopteri > Cyprinodontiformes > Poeciliidae > Brachyrhaphis > Brachyrhaphis roseni. Next base: position 6,763 of record CAEFZY010070399.1, read on the forward strand.
ATTTTCCATCTGATCTGAGAACTTATTGTCAGAATTAGATACTGATGACATGTTGAGGATGACATACGATAACTGTACCTGTACTGGAAGCACTGAATGTACTTTGACACAGAGCTCAGTCTGATAACAACAGGTATAGAAAAAATGTTTATAACAAAATGAAGCATATAAGTGGATTAACATTTACCTCTTTATCGCACACTTGGAAAGAGGCTACACATGTATTTTGTGGAGCCATGTAATCAGACCTTAAGTTGAGCTACTGTCTACCCACACACTGTTCTGTGAACCCATGAAAATTATTAGCAACCTTCTACCCAAAGGAAACATGTGTTTTTTAATAATTGGTTTCCTAATTTAAATTTTATGCACACAGTAATGACTGATGTGAGTTTTCCACAGCAAACTCACAAACCACATTTTATTTTGTTTTATTTATTTTAATTTTTGTTTTATGCACAGTCTCATGATCTGCCACTCAAAACTCAAACAGAAATGACTCTCGTCTGTTATATGGGCCTGTATTTTATTGGCTAACTAAAAGACTTTAGCCTTTTAACATCTGGCCTCGGAGACATCACTGGTTTTGACTTATTTGTAGCTGGAAAGGAGGAATCTCAGCCTAAGGCACTGCTGTCAACCTACTTACTTCTCCTCAGACTAAAGTTTCAGACAGGGTACTGAGCACTAATCTCAGGCAAAATGCTCCTTATTTACAGCAGAGATTAAGAAGAATCCACGTTAAGGTTTAGTGGTGGCTTTTTATCCTTTCGATTCAGTGGCTGCAAAAACTGGGATGCAGGGGAGAAATTGTTTGGCATCAAGGGAATGAAAATGAAGAGCATATAGAGATAGGCTTTGAAGAGTAAGCATGGTGGCATTAGTTTAATCACTATGGAATTTCAAGATTTAAAAGCCATCTATTTGATTTCTTTTCCATACAAAGGGAAATGAATAAATATGAAAATCCTTTCATTTATTTACCTCTTACTTTACTGTACTCGCTTTCTATCAAACTTACTAATATCAGAATGCGAATTATTATTTGACGTAGTGGAGTCAAAGACAACAGCAAGTTTTTTGTTAGTGTAGGTTTTAATGAACTTAAGTTAATTATCCCATTTATACCCACCGGTCACAATAGTGACAAAGAAAGTAATTACTCCTTGGTGAGAGGAAGACTGCCACAAACAAAGAAGAGGGTAGCAATGTATGTTTAAATAAACATACAACAAAGATTTTTGGTGCACATCATCTTTAAAGTGTCTAGTTATGATATACACCTTTGCATTTACAAAAATTGGTTTGGTGTGTGAGCAGGATGTGCAAACGTTGACGGTCACAATAGTGACTGGTGGGACAATACATTTTATCTAGGTGCGCTTATTTAAATACCTACAGGGATAATCCATGTCTGATTTTGAATGCATATGATCAGTTCATGGGAAAAGAGGATAATCTCCCCCTTCACCAGTCATGTCACACTCTGTTACCACCTGCAAAGTTTATGATGAAGGGACAACTGTCTCTTTGAGTGCCCATCTCAAAAGTGTTCTTTTGAGATGGGCACTTTTGGCCCATCTCAAAAGTGTACCTGTAAATAGGGTGACTGTAGCTTAGGAGGTTGGAGTTTATCTTGTAACTGGTGGGTCGCCTGCTGGAACCCCCACTTTGTCTGTGTCAGTCATTGTGGCCTTGATCAAGAGGACAATTCACCCGCCATGCCTGCCGGTGGTAGTCAGAGGACCTGGTGGTTCCAGGGTATGACTGCCTTACTGCTGTCAAACTGTGCCAGGGACGCGGTAGCTACAATATAATAGCTTACTGCCATCAGTGTGTGAATGTGTGTGTGAATGGGTGAATGACTAAATGTGGTGAAAAGCACTTTCAGGTCATTTGGACTTGATAAAGAACTATACAAGTACAGGCCATTTACCTTTTAGATATTGTTTTAAAAATGTGTCGTAGGAGGGACGACCGATTTGCTGACCTTCTCAGGGTTTGTGGCTTATTATCTTATGCAAAGGCTTGGCACAAAGTCAGTAGGTCATGGAAATAGATCTCAAATGGACACTTCTCTTTAACATGTGACCAAGACACTTACCACAGTCACCAAATGGTGAGAAGGAGCCAAACAACTGGCCTTTGATTCCAGGCCTTAGGGTCCGGTATCCTGCAACTTTCAGGTGTGTTCCATGTCCAACACACCTGAATTAAATGGATGACCTCCTCAGTACGCAGTTCAGTTCTCCAGAGTCCTGCAAATCACCTGATTCAGGTGTATTGAAGCAGAGACGGATGGAAAAGATGCCTGACACCGGCCCTCAATCCCTGGAATTGAAGACCCCTGGACTAAGTTTATTACTGTATGACAGTTAGACTGACAGATCTTCATGATTTTTAATAATATAAATGAAGGCCTCTACTATAGATGTTATCTTTATGATCTATGTTAACCTGATAACATAACACTACAACAGACTGAAGTTCAATATAATTATGCCTAAACACTCAGGCACGCAAATTTACCTTGTTTAGAATATACAGATAGTCAAATTTGTACTTTACAGAACAAATGTTGCACTAAAGTAATGCTGTGACAAGATATATTCAAATAAAGAAACAATGTTCACCTTTTATGATCTTTTCTATTTAGAAAAAGAACTTTTAGCTCATCTTAGTAAGAACACCAAATTATCCCACTGGTCACAATTGTAACCGATCATAAAACACACTTTTTCATATATTTTTCCACAATTTTTAAAATTATTTTCCCTTGATTAGTTCAAAGGGCTATAAATGACATCTGATTTTAATATTTTCATGTCTGGAAAAAATTTGGGTTTAAATGGGTTATGATGTCAGGAAAGTGCTGACGCTTTTGTTATTGAAATAATTCTTATTCTTAGATTGGGATAAGTTTAGCATGTGGTGGTGAGATAGTGGGGGAAACACACCCCCCCGCACACGCATGAGCACCCCCACACAAACACACACACCCCCACATCCAGCTGAATTAATAAAGGTACTGGGTTCACAATGATAGAAAAACAGAGTTTTAGAATCAGGCCTTGCTGCAGTGACTGTGGCTTGTTTCACAGACATGTTAATGGTGATGCGTTGTTTTCTAATAGATTATCTCAGCTGCCTGAGAGATCATTTTCAGCATTACAACAATCAAAACAGTAATTACATGAAATAAAACACTCTTGGCAGATGGCAGCAGAGTTAATTCTAAGTGTATTTTTAGCACCACAGTAATGTTGGCGTGCACATTAAGTTAATTTTCATAATTTTTAAAGACTTCAACACCTTGGGGATCTGCTCCAACTGATTACTGATAACGTGCAACACGCAACAGAAGCTCCAAATGGGCGCAACTCCATTTTTGTCATACAAAGTGTTTTAAAGTAATAATTTATAAAGCATGCTTCAGTGTAAGTAAGAATAGACGAAGGTGGCTTGGTTAAAAGCATTTGACTAGATGGTGGGAACAGAGATGGCAGGCTGTGCTTGGGGAGTTATTGCTCCACTTACTTTACAAACTGAAAATCTCATTAAGTGTGACACTGAAGATTAGTTGAGAGGGACCAAAGTGGAAAGAGAATGAACCCACCAAGGGGCTTTGAGGAGGCTTTAGTTTTGTTTGCCATCATTAATTCAGCATTGAAACAGCTCAGAGGGAAGCTCCCAGTCACTGATCAGAAGAGCTGTGGATATGACAGGAGAACAGGTGCCCTGCTTCCTCTCCAAACACTTCTCCCTTTTAGCTCCAATCTTCAAGTCTTAATTGAGGTGGGTTGTGTGGTTGGACCATCTGTGTGCTGACAAAATAAAGCCAGCTTTGATTTATTACACCTCGGGATGAATTATGTTCTGAATTTCATTTACGAAACTTCCAATTCCAATTGTAAACTAAGATAAGGGTGATAACAATAATAACACTGACATCTAAGAATACAATATGACATAAATTGGTGCTTTTTTAACAAAGAGAGTAAAAGAAACAACGCTCTGGGTGTACATTTTATAATCACATTTTATCATTACTGAAGGTTCACAACTGGCAGAGTGTGAAGCTCATAGAAAATCTGAGAAGTAAATATGAAAAATAAAAGTATCATGTGCATGTTATTGTGCATATGAATATACACAAAAGGTTTATTAAGAAACTGAGCATTCTTTATTTTCTCGCTTGGTAGAAAGCTGCTCAGTGCAGAGACATTTGACTTTGTTTTGGATTACGTTTACTGTGCTTGGTTTCTTTTATTGTTTCACTAAACTTCTCCCTTTGGCTTGTAAAACTATCTCTTGTCTCTTTTGTTTTTCCCACAGATTAGAACACAGGACAAAAATAGATCCCTTCTATTTGTTCATTGCGGGTTGTAGTTCTTTTCTAGATTTGTGTTACAACCATGGGACATTATATATCATAGTTTAGTAGTAATGGTAGTAATAGTTTAGAGTTTTAGATTTTGATCTAAAACTCTTAGTTTTAGAACATACCAGGTTCTAAAACTAAGTGTGCTGAAACACAAAACAAAATTAATGTCAAATTTTATTTAAAAAAAAAAAAAAGCAGACAAAAATAAACTGTAGTTAAGTGGACTAGTGCACTCTGTTGCAAATCAAATGCTGTGGATGAACTGATGAAAAGGTGAAATTGTCTCTATTGAAGGAGTCTTAGAAATTCATCTGTGACCACAAAGCCAAGAGAAAAGACTTCAGCAATGGCCTGATAGAAGCAATTGTTCCCTAACAAAATAGGAAGATTACTGCAGTTGTCTTACATTTCTGCCACATTCTTTTTTGAATATCGAGAGTCTAGAATTATTTGCATTGTTGTACACTTAAGTTTAAACTTAAATTATTCCAACAACTGACCAGAAATACGTTCAACCCTTAAAAACAATACAAATAAAAGAGGCCGTACCTTTTTTGATAATTATGTTTCAATATTGTCATTTTTATTTTTATTTTTGGAATTCAAGCTAGATGAGGAATTTGTATGTTGGATTCATTGTTGTCTTCATAATTCTCTTGACTTAATTAAAGTTACACAAAATGTCAAAATTAAATAAACTCAAAAATTACATGAATCACTTTATAATTAAGTCAGTGCACTTACATGTGGCTCCACAGTTGTAATCAGTCACTCACAAGACCAGTGCTAATCAGATATTCATGAGCATGCAGAGGAGCATGTCTAATTACCCTCAACCTTTTGGATGTCAATCAGACTTGGCTTGATTTTCCTGTTAGAAGTTCGAGCATGAAATAAAATCTTAAACACTGATTTTGATCAATTCTTCTTTCTATGTAATTTCAAATGTCATTATGCAATAAACATGGAAAAAACACAACAATTATCTATCAGTCTTACTTAATGCTTTCAGATCATTTTCATGAAGCATAGCAGGTGGGAAATCAACTCAGGATGTAATAATTAAAATGGCAACAACCTACCATTTGTGTCAGCACATCCTCTTCTACTGCCACCACCTCACCTCCCCAGTTACATTACCCCAGTTATGTCTGACTGCAATGGGGGCCAATGTCCATAATATTAACTGCATAAATATATTCAAATCACTCTCAAAAACCCACCATTTTATTTTTTGAAGTTCTTTCATTTTACTATTTTAAATTGACTGTGTGCGTACGTATTTTGTCAGTACTGTTGTGACATGCCTTCCAAAAGAATAGAAACTTTCCCAGGTATCACCCTGCCTCTTGCCCAACGACTGCTGGAAAACAGCATTAGAAGCCCCCGACCTGCATAGTGACTACAAACTAGGCTGGATAGAAACCAAAGGGACTTTTACATTTGGAAAAAAAACCTTATGCATCATCTTGACTCAAACGCCAGAGACTACATGTGAACACAATTACAGCTTGATTGAGCAAAAATCTGATTCACAAACTGTTCTACAGATCAGTGAGTGGCAGGAGTTTATGTTCCACACCCAAGAATGAGACGAGAAGAACAAGAACCTAAAATCAAACTTAAGTGACTTAATATCTAAATTTGCCCTTTATGTTTCTGATTGACTCATTCTGATCTTACCTATAGAAACAACTACTAAACACATAAGACAGTTACAAAGTCGGCCTTCTATCACCTGAAGAATGTTTCCAGGATTAGAAGACTAATGTTCCAGCAAGATCTAGAGAAACTCATCCATGTGTTTATCTTTAGTCACATTGTTTACTGCAACAGTGTCTTCACAGGTCTGACTAAAAAAATCAATCCTCCAGCTGCAGCTGATCCAGAACGCTGCTGCTGGGGTTCTGACTAAAACCAGGAAGTTAGAGCACAGTTCTAAAGTCCTTCCACTGAGAGAATAGACTTTAAAATACTGTTGTTAGTTTGTTGTTAGTTTTTGAATCACTGAATAGTTTAGCACCCCAATACATCAAAGATCTGCAGTTGTATCAATCTTCCAGACTTCTCAGGTCTTCTGGTTCTGCTCTGCATCAGAACCAAACATGGAGAAGCAGCATTCAGCTTCTATGCACCACAAATCTGGAACAAACATCCTGAAAACTGCAAAACATTTGAAACACTGAGCTCCTTTAAATCTAAACTAAAACTCAGTTGTTTAGAGTTGCTTTGAAACATTATAAATAATGCATTAATCAACAATCTGATATCAGCAAAATTTAGTATTTCAATTGTTGACTGTTTTCTATGACTCTATATTTTTGCATTTTTATAATGTAAAGAACTTTGAACTTCCTTGCTACATAAAGGTGCTCTACAAATAAAATTTGATTTGATTTGATTATTATTTTCTTCTGTATTTACACCAGTGGTTTTCAATTCCCCTCTAGGGATCGTTATGTTTTTCCACTCACCCCCAGTGTCTTTACCTCCACCAAATTGAAATTCTAATGCAAATCTGATAATAATTTATCTGTACCACTGGCTCCAGCATTCTATCACCTAATTATCAAAACACTTGGTTTATTGTTTTAAGTCTCAAAATAATTTCCAAATTCAGGTTATCTACTCAATCAGTAACATTCAAGTACTACTCAGTCTGAAAGAGACAAAGTGCAAATTATTCACTGCTGTGCATTTTTAAACTGAACACAGGTGAACTTTTTAAAACTGTAAACAATCGTCACTTTCATAATAAGTTAATGAAGAGCAAAGAGTCTGGTGACCAGCAACGACAGGAGGTGGAGGCAGGTCGAATAAAGGGATGATGTAATGGGTAGAAAGTTCAGTCTTATTTCTATCCACACTGAACAGGAAATCCTTTTCTAATGATGTGTCTAAGAAACTCCTCACAGAATGCAGCCATTTGGCAGCCTCCAGCAGCAGTGTGTCGCTAAGTACCAATAGTTAACTTATACTGCCTAGCGTGGGTGTTAATAGCTGTTAGGGACTGAACTTAATGGGTTATTCTCTCAGAGGAGCACTTTACGAGATGTGTACACTGGGAATGAAGAAAACCTCTGGATGGTTTGGTAATGTAGAACGTGCTGTTCAGTGTAGCAGAGCAGAAAACCCATCAAAGCTTCTAATATGTGTTAAAATTAGTGTTTTACACAAGTAAAATTACTCTTCTAATTTAAGACTTGCATTTCATCAGTTTCTTTCTACATGTTTAGATTTATTTCCTGATCCAGTACATGTTCTGTGTCTTTGTTTAAGAAAGACATTTGTAACACTTTAATTATAAATAAAAATCATATTCATCAAGATTAATAATGTAGTCATTTCTTAGCATCAAAATGTTTGCTAGAAAAATTCACCCTTCAACACTTTTTCTTGACAGCACTGGCATATTTTACCTGAACATTGCCCTTGTTGCACTTTAAAAGTTGTTAAAGAACAGTTGGACAGAGAGGGTGACAAAGAAAAGCAGACATGTAGAGTTGGAGTCTCAGCTGGAGGTCTGACGTGTGTCTGGTAGATGCTCTGTGAAGGGAACCAGAGAGTCGGGTGATGGCCTGCAGGGCTTCCATCCGCAAAGATTTGGAGATCATCACCAAAAACAAATACTGAAAATACCAATGGAAACATGAAACATGAAAGAGCTGTTCTGCAATTATGAAAAGTTTTATTGCTGTAGCTTCTAAAGGGGAGTATTTATTTTCAAATAAATAAATAACTTTTTTAAAAAAATTACAATATAAATAAGCAGGACATAATTTTTTTATTCTATTTCTTTTATATTGTTTTACAGTTTTTCTATAGATACTCACCTCATTCGTAACCAGACACAAGCATGTTGGTTGAATGAAAGTCATAAATCTGTGAGCCGTGTGAATATTTCTGATTGGAGGGCAGTTTTATTGGAGGGCAGTTTTATTAGACCAAGTCCCGGATCAATCTACAGCCTGCAGCAGCTCCAAGAGAGAAACTGTTAATGCAATACACAGGACAGCTTCTTCTAGTTGAAATATGGAGAGAATTGAGCCCAGATCAAATATTCATGCCAGTCAGCTTTATCCAGATGTTTTCCCCTTCATTTTAAGAGAGGTTCAATCAAATATAAACATTTTGTCTTGGGACTTCACATGGCAGCATATGTCAGGGTTATGCTAGTTGTTTTTACTGTGCAGGAGAGTTCAGTGAAGGATAAAGCCCACTTGAAATTACATTCAAGTACTGAAATATCTGGGATGCCTCAGCGTATATCTGGGAAGGTCACCCTTGGAAAGGTCAAATGTTTTTCACCTGGAACTGTCCAGCTGGCTTCCTCACTAAGAATCAGAACAAAATTGTTAGAAGTAGAAAAAATATTTTTGTTTGATGAGCTGGTATCGATATGAATAACAATTATGCTACCAAATCTAAAAACAAGTTCATCAGCCTTTTCTTTTGATGGTGATTGTGTCTGCCCACTAGACAGCTTACAGGAGTCTCCTGATGTCAGGAATGACCTGATTTCATGACATCAGGTTGTCATCACCACACCAGAAAACAGTTTTAGGAAATTTTGCATCAATCTTTGTTGTTAAGCTTTTCAGGGAGAGATGGTTCCAAATCAATTCAGATTTATTTTTTCATGTCCCAAATGGGCAATTGTTGTAGCAGCAAGTACAAAAACTAAAACACAAAGTATCAAAGATTAAAAAATAAAAACAAAATGTATCAAAAAGACATGGAATATCAATCAATACATAATGGAAAAGCCACAACAATGTATTTCATTATTGACTGACAGTTTCCCCAAACACCACATCAATAGAAACCATTTTAACGATGTAAGGAGAAGAACCTAAAAATGCATTGAGTTCTAAACTAGCAGAATAAGATCATCCATTTTAAAGGGAATTCTGACAGGAAACATGTCATCTGCATAAGAAGTTTATTAATCACAGCACTGCAGTTTTTAAAGATCTCAGCAACATCGTCTGCAGGATAAAAATCATTTTAGCTCCATCTAGTGTTAGATACCAGGAGCAAGAACAGACAGGAAGATTGTAGATTTTTTTTTTATTTTATTTTATATGGCGAGTTTTTTCATGAGGACCTACAACAAGCACACCTGTTTGCTGTGCAACCAGCCATCACCATGGTGCTTCTCGGAAAAAAATGACATTCCTCCTCAAAATTATTGCTTCTTCTGATCTGAACAAAATTATCTTATAAGGCAAAGCTAAAGTAAATTTGAAAAGGGGGAAATTAATGTCCATAGAAATCATTCCTTATTTTTTTTAACTGCTACATAAACGTCTGCCGTCTAACCAATGAGGAAATACACTCTGAAAAACTGTATTAGATTTTTTTGTATGTGATTGTTGACGAGCAATACATTTTAATCATCTAAACAAAACTTTGGGGCCATTTACAAACCTAATATAGAGACTCTGAGCCCAAGTCTCTTTCAAAAACCTCTCATGCTAAATACATCTGTACTGTGTTGTCAATTCTCAACATATTTTCTTGACTCATATCTGCAGCCTTCTTTCCCTTTTGAGTTGCATGTTTTTTGAGCTGACAGAATAATGCTGATAAACACCATCATTCACTGACGAAATAGAAAAATGTTTGTGGCCAACAATCAGTGTTGTAATAATGCAACATCGTATAGTTTCTAAATTAGTTATCTTGGAATAATTTACTTACTATGAATGTTGCATTTCACCAACTTTATTTTCACTAGCTGTGGAGCCTGTTGCTATGGTAATTAGGTAGCAAACAGGCTTGTTTTACATACAACGTGGGCGAATTAGGAAATCCTTACATGGTGATTATGTGAGGTAAAAAAAAAAAATCTGTCAGTACAAGAATGAGATCGCGGCACCAAACAGGCCCTCACATTCTAGATTACTGTACTAAATACCTAAAATAAATGGGCACTTTGTTTACTCTAAGATTGACCCACACTACAAAAATATTGAAACGCAATTGTTTAATCATAATTATGTGTCATAAGCATGTCAAGCATGTATCCCAAAGTCTTTACAGGGAGTTCAAAACTATTTTAATTGACTTTGGCAGAGAGAGGATGACTGCCTGGTCAAGGGGGGAAATGCAATACTTTTAACAAATATGTGGATATGAGAGATATCATTCTGTGTTGATATTATCTAGACCTAACAGTATAACAGGAGGACAGAAATAGGAATTTTAAGAAGTTAGAGGATATTTGGTAATGTTGAGGATAACAGCCTGCTATTGTTGATGTTTAAGTCAAAGTTGTTTTACATTGTTGTGTTTTCATCTGTTTTTTCCCTAAACAACAATTGTTATAAAATTTATATTTACAAATACTATTGGGAGTCTAAGATCACTTTTTTTGTTTAACAGATTTTAATTTTAAATATTAACTATGGGATATTAAATGTCTACACAAATGTCAGGACACAAAAAACTATTATAGTCACCCTCATCAAAAACATACCTTTGATTTTGCTTAGATTTTTTTAATGCATGTTTGAGAAATCCTTGAACCTCAAATGGAAATCATTTGGGTTTGTAAAACACTTGAGGGAACCACAGGGCACCTGGAATTGCTGTGATGATTGAATGAATTATGCTTATGTCCACTAGGTGGTGATCATGAGTTTATGTCAATGCATAAATGTAAAGAATAGGACGACAGAAGCAGAGTCTTTTGTGACACACCTGTGAGAAATCTGTGTGAGCAGACCCATGAAAAGAGACTTTAATAAAAGTGTCTGAGCAATACAAGATGCCTGGTCATTATCAAACACGAATATAACACTTGCATCTGTAGCTCCAACTCAGAGCTGCAGTTTCCAAGTCAACCTTCCACCTTAAAGAGAACCCCACCACACACACACACACACCCCTGCACCCCTTCACACACATTGCCCCGCTCCTTCAAACTAGCAGCAATTAGCAAAAATTGTGCATCTACTGATGCATAGATCTTTTAGATCAGATATCAGGGATAGTTCTGGAAAGTGTTAAGGTCTTTATAGTGGGGGACTTTACCTGCTATCTTTACATCTAATGTGAAAAAAGCCCCAATATATTTATTTACATCTTACATATTAACATTAAAAGTCAATATCTGAGATGTATGGAACAAACTGTAAAATCTAAACTAGACAAAAATCCCACAGAGTTAGAGTTGCTTTTGAGCCATTATAACTGAAACATTGTGATGTGTCATGATGGCACTTGGCACAATGTAATGTTTACAGGTTTTCTCAATTGTTGACTGTGAGGTCTCATCTGTGACATTGGATTATTATGATGTAAATCACTTTAAATTCCCTTGTTTCTGACATTTGCTATACAAATAAACTTTAATTGATTAATTCATTGATTAAATAAAGCCTTTGAAAGTAATTCTTCATAAATAAAATGTATTTTAGTAAAAACAAAATAATTGGCTTCCTGTCTTTAGTATACAAGGTGGCATTGGAAATATTTGTATAATCTGATGTCTCTCTGTGTTGATTCAAAGTAGGACAACACAATTTTAAAACTTTCGAGTAAAATGATTTAAAAATAAAGCATATTGAATCATTGCATAAGGACAAAAGACAAAAGTAATGTCTATTTTCATCATTACTCATTTGATGAGGAATGATGATTTTAATTGCAAATACTCAAAATGATAATCATTCTTGTTTCTTTTCACAGAAATATACTATTATGTCAAACTGTGATAATAACTGGAGTGATTCCTTGTTAAATCATGTGACAGGGTTACGGAAGGCAGAATTTTGGTTGTATTCGCCATTGAGCCAAGATGAATTGGATGAAGATGACCATCGTTGGGCTAAAGGCTCTTATCCAGAGCCTTGTGAAAGATATTTAAGCCCTAACCTCCAAAAGTGTGGCTCCAGATTAGGCAGGGATCCAGCTGCTATCAGAAGAATGTCTGAAATTCACCAGATAGTTCACAGGCCTTCTTAATGTGATGAGATTCATCACCTACTCCAGGAGCTGTGTGCTGACAACGCTATTTTTGTCTCACTCAAGCCCATTTACATCACCTGCTGACCCCCAATGGTGCCTGCATCTCCTGCCAGGACACCAATTATGGGTCTCTATGCCACAAACAAAGTCTGCCTGACTGGTCAATGCTGCAAAAGTTTAGATTTTACAACTTTAGCAGCTTTAGGCTGCTGTACATCAAATGTTCAAAATCTGAAAACGTGCATCTTTGAATGCACTAAAAACTTAAAAATATGCAGCACTTTCCATCCCGCAAAACTTTGATGTCCCTAGAGGCGTGTCCATTTGTCCTTCCAATATCCACATTAAATACTTCATTATTATCCATTTTAATGTCACAGTTGTTAAAACATATATGTCCCCCTAAAGACTGTGTTGCGTTATTTCTATTTTTAGTTTATTATTTATGTTCAATTGTCGTGATAAAAAACTGTAATTCAGTTGCACTGCTTGCTTGTATCAGTTTCTTTATTCTTTCCTTTTATGTGTTGATTGGTAATACATTCTAGAGACTTTGCTGAAGGACATCACACCTTTACAGATTATATTCCTAGAAGGACCAGTTATAAATCCATTAAATGAAATTCCTCACCATGCAGAGTGTTGAGTATAAGAAGGCATTTTGTCTCTTTGAAAAGAAAATAGCTGAGGATATTTCTGCCTCACACTGTCAGAGCATTGCTGAGCCTGGAAGATGAGCTGTTTCAGTGTTACATGTTCTATGGTTTAATAAAATAGGCTTCACCAAAGTTGTAAATGAAAGAGTTAACATAAACCACAGAATTAATTGTATTACGTTATTCTTCATCAAAAATGTGACATTTTCTCTTCTAGATACAAATATTCCTAATAAAGAGGGCTTTCAACAATTTCTAATCAATGTATCATTTGAAACAAATCAAAAACTGGATTTAAGATAAATAATAATAATACTTTATGTTAATAATAAAATGCCTAAGCATCAACATCAGCACTTGTCTTACAGTGTAATGAGGATAGCTCCATTTCTGTTTTCCCATGCTGATTAACATCTGGAACATCCTTTAACATGGAATAACAAAGCAGTAAATCACAAAGATAGCACAAATTTACAGGAAAGATTTCATATTTAAATATTTAGTCATTGCAAGAGACATTGAATTTTTTTGTTTTTGAAAATTGTGTAGTCTATATTCTGATGACTAAGTACTAATAACCAACGTCCTAAAGTTTCCATCTCCTTCAGATACCTTAAGAAATTTAAATAAAGCTTCAGAGGTTTGCCACAGCAAAAGTTCTGGAGGACAAACTGTCCTTCTCCCTGCTCTGCCACATTCTCCTCCTTCATTCCAATTTAGCATTACATTTGATCTTATTTCAAATTTTAACTTTGTTCTCTCCAACCAACATATAGAGGTATGAATTCATCATTGCATTTTACCAGTGAAGAACTAAGGCCTTTATATCAGGCTTCTATTAAGTTGTTTCTCTCCTAAAACAGGTATTACTACCAGTTTTCTCTAATATTTATAGAACTCCTACATCAGTGCTTGTGTTTCTTTTTTTGTGTATATGGGCTCTGTCTTCTCAAACTCCAGTCGGTCGAGGCAGATGGCCTCTTGCGCTGAGCCAGGTTCTGCTGGAGGTGTCTTCCTGTCAATGGAGAGTTTTTCTCCTGCTATGTGCATTGTGCTGCAAGTCAGTGACTTTATGCAATCATTCCTAATAAAACAATTTAACTAATTGAATAATAAAGGGAGCAGAACTGTGTTGCTTGATAAATAGGGTCAACTGAAATGCATGCATGATTAGGATAAAATTATTTTTTTGTAAAAAAAGATAATAATAAAACAAGGCCATGCCAAAGCATATATATTTATGGCCTTTTGAATCAGTGGTATGTAAATAAACTGAACTGAATTGAATTACATTAAAAAAAATGGATTCAACAATCTCACATCCTATCAGTGAATGGGACATTTACTGATAGGTAAATGTCCACCCCTGAGCCCTACTCAGATCAAGATCTATGGGATTGGCTGGAAAAGTAATATTACAATGCTTTACATCATCCATTACTTTTCTTGAGTATTCAGATTATGAAGTATCACTACTCTTACCTGAGTAAAAATACTCTATTCACTGTGTGTAACCTCAGTGAACAAAGAACAATGATGTTCAAAGATCCTTGAGACACAGACATACCTACCATTAATGTTAAGTGAGACTTAATGCTTCTGCTAAAGCTTCAATGTTCTGATGTTAGTATAATGTGCTGAGCCTTTTGTGACACTTTGTAGCTCAAAATACAGCAAACACTACATATTGTTTGCTACATTGCTCCTACTTTAAAAATTGTTCTCATAAAATTTTAAGTTGGAACATGTATTATTCTTTTATTTTTGGCTTTTATTTACTAGAATGTCATTTTTTTCTCAATGAATGTATTGGGCATTTCATTTCCAATATAGGAGAAATAGAATATATGAAAAATGTATGTTCTATATTACTTGAGAAAAAAAATATTTGCCCATTATCATCAATGAAGAAATTTCATAAAGGACCTCATGTGACCTTGACTTTACCTTTTAGTCAGCCAATGTAGTTTATACATGTGTCTAGGACACTCATCTAACACTGGCTAACAAATATATTTTACTCTCTTTCCCAGATTACGAGTGTCCAAGCCTCAAGGTCAGACATTGTAAAGACAGGACAACCCAAGTCCATGCCAAAGCATATATGGACAGAAAGTGGGAAGGAAATGTCCATCAGCAGGCTCTTGTCACAGACTCTACATGGCAACAAGAACAGTACTGCTTTGGACCTTCACTATAACACCCCTGAGCCCTACTCAGATCAAGACCTATGGGATTGGCTGAGAAACTCCACAGACCTGCAGGACTCGAGGCCTCGAGCTAAACGGCGGCCCATGGTTAAGACAGGAAAGTTCAAGAAGATGTTTGGCTGGGGGGATTTCCATTCCAACATAAAGACAGTGAAACTCAACCTTCTTATTACTGGGAAAATTGTGGATCATGGCAATGGTACGTTCAGTGTGTACTTCCGCCACAACTCAACTGGCCAGGGGAATGTATCGGTCAGCTTGGTCCCTCCAACAAAGATAGTGGAGTTTGATATGGCAGCACAGCAGTCGATCATTGATGCAAAGGACTCAAAGTCTTTCAACTGCAGAATAGAGTACGAGAAAGTGGAAAAGGGTGCAAAGAATACGCTCTGCAACTTCGATCCATCTAAGACCTGCTACCAGGAGCAAACCCAGAGCCATGTTTCCTGGCTCTGCTCCAAACCTTTCAAGGTTATCTGCATCTTCATTTCCTTCTACAGCACTGACTACAAACTGGTGCAGAAGGTGTGCCCAGACTACAACTACCACAGTGACACTCCCTACTTCCCCTCTGGCTGACATTCTCAAACACAATCAAATATCTTGATTGTTCCAATCAAGATATGATTGGAACAAAAACTGGGGACTCTTCCCATTCCAGAGAAATCTGTATGTTTTCCATAACATCCCTCAACATGTCTCCACCACCCAGTATAATTTTGTTTTTCTTCATTTATTATTAAAATTGTTTAGAAGGAGTACATCATTTGAAAATGTCAAACCTAGATATATAGAACTGTAAGATGCTTAAAATGTACCTGGGAAAACTATGTGAAAACTGATTTTTTGCTGTTAGAATTTCCCCTTTGAATTATGTTATGTGTCTCCCCAGCCTGGGTTATAATGGAGAGGCTTATTGGTCCAGTTGGGGCTGTAACTGTCACTGTTAAACTTTATTCTACTTGTTCACTGTTTATTTATTAACTCTAGATCTATCATATTTTCATATTGGTTGTTTTTGTTTTCACTTTTCAGTCACAATGGATTAACTCTCTGGCCAGCAGGATCTGAGATTATTGCTTCTGCAGTGCACTTTTAAGCTCCTCTTTGTTCTTACATAACTGGAAAGCAAATTTAATTAAGTCATTCTGAAACAATAAAGGATTCTCTACAGTCGATATTACAGAAACTGCAAAACAGTTGATGCTGAATTAAATGTGAGTTTGGTGGTTTTAGAAATGTAAGATGGTCTTTCCTGCCAACAGGGTGAACAGGGACTGAGAGAACACCTTCACTCAAGTCCAGTTGAATTGTATACTACTAGTGTCAATCCTCAGTTGTCCTCAGTATGCTTTTGAGTGAAGCCAGAATGTTGTGTTTGGTGGATGATTGGCTGACTTACTGAATGTTGTCATTGACTGACTGAATGATCATTCATGAAAGGGATGGATGGTGGGTGGAGCTTCCTCAGTCTGAATTAATATATCAACTGTAATGTACTAAAATCTATATCTTAGAGCCTAATTTGTATGAATGACTTGTATTGTACATAGTTTATCCAAATTCTGCTGCTTCTGTACATGTCCCCTCATGAGCTGTGTGTTTACCCCTTCCTGCTCTTGTTCACCCCATTATAATGCTTGTTCTTGGTTCCTCTATCAGATACAATGATGTTGATGCCCTAGATGTGAGTTTCATGAAAACAACAATTCTGTACACAAGTTGTAAAACTGACTAAATATAATAAAACTATTCTCAGAATTATTTTCTTTCTTGGGGTCTGGGATGAATAAAAACATGGTACGTTTTTATAAATTGATGTTCATAAAAGGCAAAAATATTGTGCACCAAAAATAAAATAAAACAATAATCTGATTTGAAAACCATGTGCATGCACACAGGCAAGCAATTTTCCTTTATAGATCATAGCTAAACCTAAAAGTTTGTGCAGAAGGTCCTGTCTCAGGTACGGCCCTTTATACACAGAATTTCAACCATCCATCCATTATCTAACATTATACCATAATCCCTAACCCTATCTCTAGCCAGAGGCGGCATCACCCTGGACAGGTTCTCTAGTACAAAGCAGCACATTCAACCATAAATGACCAATGAAAACTACCTCATGAATGTTACGGTGTATTTAAATGAGCCAGCTGATCAATGCAGTTTTATGATTAACAATGGCGAATACAATGAAAAGAGAGACAAAAATAATACATTTTCACAGGGGCAGAAGATAATGTTAGTAAGGTGAAAGGTAGTGAAAACAGAATTTTTGGTTGTCACAGTGACATGAAATGATGTTTATACAGTGTTTTAGGAGCCTATGGCACATGACGTGAACGATATTAAGGTGCACTTCCTCTGCACTCAGTGGGGTTTTTAAATGGTGTTAGGAGCCAGAGCCTGGGGTGGGAGGCTCTGCAGGTTATAGCAGGATAATGCATCAGTACATTAGGCTCTAATAGTTAGAATTCCACAAACTAGTTTTTTACCAACTCACCAAGAAGTTGATGAAAGTGCTATCACCTTTAGCACCTGCCTGCTGTCTCTACCATACACTGATTTGCAGCAGGATGAAAAAGTCACCAGTTAAGTCACTAAATTTATCAGTGAGGACCCACATTTGGCGCCTCAGCACTTGCAAGATCAATTAAAAACACATGCTATACATTTACCAATATAGGCATATTGCATATCCACGTATCGGGGAAAAAACTCATTTAAATGATAGAAACAATATTTTCTACCTCAACAACACCCAGCTCCAATACTAAGCAGCTTGATAAAAAAACAAAAACACACAGCAATGACAGTGCAACATGGCCCAATGTACACAAACTATCTATCAGAGTAAAACCGAAGCTCTGCCGTTTCCAACAATAATGCAGCTTGGCTAGAATCACCAAGCTGCATGCAAAACTCACTGAACCAGCAGCTAAAGAAGATTTCACAAAGCTAAAAACAGATTCAGTCCTACTGTAAGTGCTGCAAGCTCTCACTAGTCCAGCCCCTTAAAGCTCTTTCACATGCAACACATTCCTTCTAAAAATGACCTCTTGAATCTCACAGTCATCTTTAAGTCTTTACTGAACTTAAAAGGGAATAAGAACAACAAACAGATTCAAAACAAATAGAAAGTGACGGTCAAAAGACTGTGTTGCTCTCAAGGTGCCAGACTAACACAATGAGCAAATGTTTAAACTAATTACCGAAATTTCAGGACTATAGAGTGCACCTGATTATAAGCCGCACCCAGCACATTTTAACAGGAAAACCCCTTTTGTACACACATAAGCCGCACCGGTCTATAAGCCGCATTGCCTACAGACGGTACAGAGGAAAAGTTTTCAAAGTTTTAATAATATACCTTAGCTTTTCTTTCCAAACCGGCTCTTTGCACGTAAGCTTCTGCGTTCGGGTTAAAGCGGCTCAATTCTTTCCCATCTATTGAAAACAGCACTTTACACCGGGTGTTTGCAGGGCTTTTCCAAGGTAACAATTAATAATGTACATCGATCCGAAGCCCCAACAAG